>JASDQU010371607.1:21479-32895 GCA_032191745.1 Picea mariana
CAGAAAATAATTTCAGAAGGAAGACATAGCATCAACTTCAACTGCACAGAAAAACAAGGAAGCACCAGAGTATGATATGCCTCCATTATTGGATCATACCAACGAAATTCAACCCATGGGAAAAGTAAGTACAATCAAAGGCTTTTTGCAATCATGTGTAAAAGTATTAAATGATCCATCATCTATGAAAATCTTGAAAAACATATTAGAAAAATGTAGTATGGAGACGGAAGAAAAACTAGAACCAAAAATTGTTAATCACCTACATACAAGGAGAAGAACTAGTAGGGAATTCAGACTGAATGCCAGCATCAGAGATTTCAATATGGGAGACATCATACTAGATCTAGGATCTTAAGTAAATGTACTACCAAAGAACACATGGAAATGCATGGGAGATCCAACATTAGGATATTCACCTGTTCAATTAAAATCGACAAACCAACACAGAGTCCTCCCAATTGGTAGACTGAAAGGAGTAACAGTAGACCTGGATGGAGTGTGCACGAAAGCATATTTTGAAGTTATTGAAATAGTGGACGACACAACACCTTACCTAGTGTTACTTGGTCTGGATTTGGCATTTGAAAACTAGGCCATAATCAACTTGAAGACTAGGAAAATGACATTTGAGTCAGGATAATACAGGGTCATCACACCATTAGACCCATCATAAGGGGAGAGGTTTGTAGAACATACTTGCCTAGACTTAGAGGAAATCGGCCAGTTTTACAGAACAACTGTGCGCGATGAGGATTACATAAACCCAACTGCAGATGAGATACTCAGTTGGAAGAGCATTACTTCATGTGCAACAGATTCAGATATCGGTTTAGAAAATTTTCAATAAAGGCTACACGAAGTATCCACGAGAAGATGTGCATGAATAGACCATGCAGTAAGATGGGTAGGCACATAAATCAGAGAACCACCCAGTTTCCACAGAATAAATGATTTGGAAACATTCTTGACACAGTACGAAGATGAAGTGGTAGAGAATTAGATATTTTTATCCCTTGATTTATCACTCAAGGCCACACCCGCAAGATGGTGGGGTGCGCACAAAGAGACAATCACATATCAGTACCAATGTAAGTGGTTACTGCACATAAGGTTCAGTGAAAAACAACAAAACAATAGAAATCAAAAATACGATGGACAAGAGGCACCAGTGGAAGACTTGGAGAAGTGTCGAACGCTATGGAAATTGACACCCCCAGAGGAATGGCCTCATCACTTCATACACACCCTAGAAGGCATACCAGCGAACTAGTATATAGACCAGGAATTGCACAAGGGAACTGCAACCTCGATGACATTGCAACATAATTTAACAGTCACTTTCTCATTAGAGCATGAGAACACCAACATAGATGTCATGCTTAAATGGATAAGAGTTGTGATATTCATCAAAGAACCAGAAGTTGAACTGCTCACAGAAGAACAACAACGGAACAAACAGACAGTCAAGGAATTGTTGTCTTGTTACCATGTACAAGAAGAAGCATCAGATGAAGACGATCCATGTGATATTCAAATTGAAGAAGCAGAAGGAGAAAGAGAAGTGGAAGGGGCACCAATAGAATCATAAGTTATTGCCGCACCAATAAAAGTAAATAAAGTCAATATTGGTACAATTGAGCAGCCCAAAATGGAAAGCATTGGAGACTACTGGGATGAGAAGACATTAGAAATCATAACAGAGTTACTACACAAGTACAATTAAATGTTTCCCATAACATTTACAAAAATGAAGGGTATAGATGGAGAGCTTGGAGAAATGAAAATTCCACTTAGACCAGAAGAAAGATCGGTTAGACAGTGACCATATAGACTGAACCCAATATATAAGTAGAAATTCAAAGCTGAAATCRACAGGATGCTTGAAGCCGGCATCATCGAACCAATTGAAGAATCAGAATGGATAAGCCCGATGGTAGTGTAGGACGAGAAACAAGGAGGGATCAKKATATGCGTCGACTTGAGGAAGTTGAATGATGCATGCCTACATGACCCATTCCCTACACCGTTCACGGACGAAGTATTAGAGAATGTAGGAGGACATGAAGCTTACTCATTCACTAACGGATTCTGAGGCTACCATCAGATCAACATAGCACAAGAAGACAAATACAAGACCACATTTGTGACAGAATGGGGATCTTACCAATACACAGTCATGTTGTTTGGATTGAAGAATGCACCAGCAATTTTTTCCAAAGTAGTCATTGTTGTGTTTAAGGAATTCATCCATCAATTTCTCGAAGTATACCTGGATTATTGGACAGTTTATAGTTTGTTTAAAGACCATGTAGAATTCTTACGCCTAATGTTAGAAAGATGCAGATAGTGCCAGATATCAATGAACATAAAGAAATTCATATTCGGAACACTGTTCGGGATACTATTTGGCCATATAGTATGTAAACAGGGTTTATTAGTATATCCTACAAAGATTGCAGTAATTGTTAAGTTACAACCACCAAAAATAGTTCGTCATCTAAGAGCGACGTTGGGACACACGAGATACTACAGGAAATTTATCAAAGGATATGCGTAGATTACTACACCAATGGAAAAGTTGTTAAGAAAGGAGACAAAGTTCTAGTGGAACGACGAGTGTCAACATGGTCTCGACACCCTGAAGGAAAAGATGGTTACCACATTGATCTTAGTATTTCCAGACTAAGAGAATACATTCCACGTGCATGTAGATGCATCAACCATAGCACTTGGAGCTATCTTGGCACAGCCAGGAGTGGGAGACTTGGATCACCCGATAGCATTTGCGAGCAGAAAGATTTCCTATTCAGAATAGAACTATAACACGATAGAAAGAGAAGGCCTAGCTATGGTCTATGCACTGCAGAAATTAAGAAATTACTTACTGGGAAAATAGTTTAAGATGTTCACAAATCACTCAGCCCTGAAATACCTAGTCAACATGCTAGTGTTGGGGGGGAGAATCTGTCGATGGTTACTACTATTCCAAGTATTTGAATTTGAAGTAATAGTCAAGCCAGGATAATTGAATGCAGGACCTTACCATCTATCAAGAGTCATGAATTGAGAAGACCCTACAAACTTGGAGGACAAATTTTCGGATGCACAGTTATTCTCGGTACAGATTGCTAATGAACACTTCACAAATATCACTTAGTACTTGGTCACAGGTACTATGCCACAAGAATATAGCACCACACAGAGGAAAAACCTGATAGTTCGTGTTGCTGACTATCAACTGATTGCAGTTATACAAAATGGGCGCAGATAGCATCTTGAAAAGATACGTGTTAGAGCATGAAAGACTAAGAGTCTTAGCATAAGCCCATGAAGGAATAGCAGGAGGGAGTTACACAGGTAAACCTACAGCATAGAAGGTATTTCAAGCAGGACTATGGTGGCCAACCATTAACAGAGACTCGAAAGAGTACTTTCAAATATGTGACATCTGTCAAAGGGTAGGCAAACCCAACAGAAGAGACAAGATGCCATTACAACCACAAGTAACATTACATGCATTTGATAAGTGGGCAATAGACTTCGTGGGACCAATCAACCCACTAGCAAAAAGAAGAAGATCTAGGTACATTATCACCGTGATGGAATACCTAACAAGATGGCCAGAGGCCGCACCAGTGAAGGATTGCAGCGCAGAAACAACAACACACTTTTTATTTGAACAAGTCATTACTTGATTCGGGTGTCTAGGAATTTTGATCAGCGAACAAGGCACACACTTTATAAACAACACCATCAACATGATGACTGAAGATTTTGAAGTCCATCACCAGAAGAGCACACCATATCATCCATAGGCAAATGGAACAGTGGAATCATTCAACAAAATTATAGAGAATACACTGACAAAGATCTGTAATGTCAACAGGGACAACTAGGACCTCAAAATACCAGCATTATTATGAGCATACAAGACTTCATGTAAAAATTTGACAAGAAACACACCGTTTAAACTAGTTTATGTCCAAGAAGTAGTGGTACCATTAGAATTTTTATTACCAAGCTTGTGCATAGTAGCCATCACACAAATGATAGAATGAGGCATAGCATAGGAGAGAATAAATCAGTTAATGACCATGGAGGAAGACCTAATCTTGGCAGGATTCCACCAACAAGTTCAAAAAGAAAGAGATAAATCTTGGCATGATAGACACATCTAGAAGAAAATGTTCAAGGAAGGAGACCTAGTATTGATGTATGATAGCAAATCATTTCAGCACCTAGGAAATCTGAGAATACATTGGTTAGGACCATACAAGGTAAAATTTGTCATAGATGGAGGGGATGTACAGTTAAGAGACTTGTCAGGCACAGAACTCAGAGGGATGATTAATGGGAGCCGATTGAAGCTCTACAAGGATAGTCAACCAGCCACCACGTAGTAGAGAAAAAACAAATCAAAAAAGAACCAAAAAGGAAGAACCAAAGAGGGCACGGTGTGCCAGAGGTAGAAAGGCCACAGGAATTTAGAAACACAACCTCGGTGAGGAGAAGGAAAATGGTCACATAAAAAGGGAAACGAGCGGGAAAAGGAAAGTCAGCAAAAGCAGTATGAAAAGACAACGTTAGGCAGATTTGAAGGTCAGAAAGGATCAATGGGAAATCACATTAATCACGCCAACTAGAGTCGACAAAGAAGGAGTAATGGAAAGTAATCGGAGATGCATTGAACCTGTAATTAAGGTGCATTTAACCCATAATCAAGGAAGAGTCATCGACAAGCTTCATGGGAAAACCATACAACACACAGACGCGGGAACCATTAGTCTATTCATGAAAAGAGAACATACAGACAATAATAGAGGCTAAAACGAACACGGTGACTTCACAGAGATCACAGAGACCATTCGAATCAAGCGGATATTTGACATTCACCGCCATGGCACCGCCCAAGAAAGAAGAAGCGAGCCAAACTGTTAAGAAAACCAAAGTTCATACCAGGTCACGAGGACAGGCAGAAGAAGGTGAACAATAGCATCAATGTCAACAAAATCCCATCTCCAGACAAAACATCGGTGAACCCCACATTGATAGTGGAGAAAACCCAATAGCCAGCATAGGAGGACCCAAGTAAGGAGATACCAATGGAAACACAAGAGCCATAGAACCAGGAAACATAAACCCTAAAGGAGGTACAACCAGAGAACGTCAAAGCATCTCTGTGAGGTAATGGAATGACATCAATTCAAGAGTCAATAGTTGAGCCAGACGAGTCGCAGACGACCATATCATACCACCCAGTAGGAGGGATGGTTGAAGATGCCTCATATTGGTCAGAATGGTATAGAGAGGAACAATCGGAAGCCACTGGAACTTCAAGCCAGCCACCACCAGTAAAGAAAGACAAGATAAAGATACCCAGGTCACCTCACAAGAAACCTACAACAGAAATCATTCTACCGCGCATACCAGTTGGGGTACAGGTAGGACCAGAGCTACTAGGCCATATAGGGAAGCTCAAATACTCGGACCACAATGTCACAAATGAGGACAAGTTTTCGGAACTAGCAAAGAGGGTATTTTTATAGACTACGGGCACAAATCGAGTTGGAGAACCGATCGATTAGCCACTCCAGTGGGAAACTAGGCTGCAGAAAACAGAAATTTTAGGTCTGTTGGACTTACCAAATTTTGGCATAGGTAAGCACGCAACCGCATGCATCAAACAATTGTTAGCGGTCACGCATGGTGGGGACATCTGGTTGGAAAAGCGTGTCTCAATAGACGTCGAGTAGATACAGGATTTCCATCTCGGGGCATGGATACCGCGTTGTTTTTGGATGAAAAAACCAAGGAGAAAGCGTGAGAAGAAGAGATGAAGAAGAAGTATGGCACCGATAGGGGGACAAGAGGGATCATTATCAAATGAATCAATGATGTCGCAACACAAATGGGCATGCAAATCTTAGCCTGCAAGATGATAACAAAATGTCGCAGGGAGGAAGTCCTAATTGGAGTTGTTGCAGTTGTAACTCGGTGCGTAGAAGACACCTCAATGATATGGGCACCGTATCTCTTGAACTTGTTCCTGGATGACTGCAAGGATGCGCGGGATCTAGGCACAAAGTTTCACTACTCATGGTTCATCACATTAATAGCCTTCATGGGATGGAAAGAGCCAAGGTATGTAGTTTTTTGTACTAGATCGAAACTGAATAAGATAGCAAGATATTTGGTTCTTAGAGCCAGGCTAGATTCAAGGAGAAAAAAGGTGAACAGATCCATCTTTGAAGGATACCTACACAACTTACAAGAAACCATTTTCAAGATGTGGAGAATCACACCAAAAGTTTTCACACGATATGGGAGCATCGCCAATTTCCAAGACACATGACACATAATGTGGATACAGGCAAGGAAGGATCCTGATAAGAAGTGGCTACAGATGCACTATTGTATCACAAAGGGTGACATCAACATGGTCATTAGTGAATGGGAAAATGAATGGAGGATTTCATCCATCACCCAGGAAGTACCGAAAAGAACAGCAGAAGAAGAGGCAGAGCAAGGAGAAACGCAGCCTCCAGAAATCCAAGTGCCCAAGAGACGAAGAACGGGCTAGGGCAAGAAAACACAGACATATCAAGGGCCAATGAATACAGGGACCCAGAAGGGGGAGAAGTAGAATACACAACCAGCTAGAGAATAGTAGAAACAGGCTAAGGGGGCGCAATAAACCACAGCAAGTCCCAACCCACAACAAACAGGGGAAAACAAGAGGCCAGCCACACATATAGGAAGCGCACACAAGAAATCAAAGGCCCAAAGAACACCTCCAAAGTATATGATCATGGATGATGATGGGGAGATGATAGCCCGAATGGTTCAGGACTGTCTATCCGAGGACTTCGACCATGCGACACACCACAGGGATAGGATTGAAGAGAAATTGGAAAACATGCGGCAGCTCCTCAAGAAAATAGGGAAGGGTAGCCAGCAAGCAGCAGGGGAATCAAACCATTATCACTACAGACAGAAGGAAGAATGCAAGAATAAGAATGAGATTAAGTCCAGGCAATATTGTATCCACACGTAAAATTCCACATCAACCCTAGTATGTTGCGCATGGACGAAATTGTGGGGCAGAAACCATTAAAAGACTTAAGACAAATCCAACTTGTGTTGTCAAGGATACCATCAGGGGCACTACACAGGTTGCCGGTGAGTGTGAATCATGAGGTATAGTCTCGTGAACGCAGAGACTTAACTAAATTGAAGAAGGAAACAAAGAATAAGGATTGGAGTAGAAAGTGGCAGGAACTTACGAAAAAATTCCACAGGCCGCGCAGAGAGAGGAAATCACAGCAGCAGAAAAGATTGATCAAATTGCATAGGGAATTGATCAATATCAGAAGGAGATCAAGAATCTCTGAGAGAATCTCATACCAACCACTCCACCAGCAGTGAAGGAGAAAAGGAAGCAGGAATCAACAGCGCAGTTGTAGGAGATAGAGAAGCAAGTCAGCACAACAACTGACTTGTTCGATAAAGCAGCGCAACTTTGGACTAGATTGGAGGAGTATCAATAGGTCCAATGGTGGGAAAAAGAATAAGAAAGGATCAATGCAGCGATCCAAGAGCTCAGGCAGAGGAAAAATACAATACCCATCACAGAAAGCGTTAAAGGGATGCAGGACATGAAGAGATTGCAGGCAGAGCTAATTACTGCGCAAGCCCATAAACAGGAGCGACAGGCTCAAATGGAACCGTTGTAAGAATGGGTAGCATACATTTTGGCACAAGTAGAGGAAGCCAAGGCACATATATCACAAACCCAAGCAGAGTGCGTGGAATTGATTAGTGATGAAATTGCAGTCCAAATAGTGGACACACTCAAGGAGAATACTGCACGGGTGCAGACACGGGCATCAAAGCTGAAGGAAAGGTTCCAAGCGATCACTAAGGAGATCGAGGGAGCACAAAAAGATTAGGTGGCTCAGAATGAGCCAAATGTCAATGTTGGGGGCCTGTTGGAGGCAAGCCAAAGGGAAAAGAGGAAAAGTAAGGCCTTTTTGGGGAGAGAAAGCATGCATGAGGAAAGCGACAGCTGGAAGGAAGCACAACACACGTGCATGCAAGGAAGACAACAGTTGGAAGGAAGAACAACATGCATGCATGGGAGGAATACCTAGCGATAGTAGGGTTAGGGTTTTGGTAAGGCATTGTAATGGCCAAAGAGCCAAAAATATTAAATATAGATACCAAGGTATTACAGAGGATTTGGTTTCGGGTTTTTGCATTGTCCGGAGAAGTATTATGTTATTGTAGTTACGCATGAGTTGATTCAATATGTAATGTTTTTCTCTAAGACCTATTTTGTATAAGTTGTTGAGCTAAGAGAGGAGGAGACAAAGGTATATCTTGAGGGTTATATTGTAGGCTTTGGAGCCTAGTGCGATCTAGTCCACCTCCTATAGATCTTACCCGACTATGGAGGGTTATAAAGTGCTTGGCGTTGTAGATGCAAAACAATCATAATAAAAGAGCCAAGAGCCAAATATTTGTGGACGTATCCTAGGAGGGGGTGAACCATGATAGCATCTATGTTATGTGATGAATACATGCATTTCTTTATTGTCTTCAATAGTTATTATTACGTTGAATGAATGAGTTATTATACTGTCTGTTTAAATACTGTTGCGATAGAGAGGGAATAAGTTGTTGGATTTACTACCTAATCATTAATAACAATATGTTTCATTTACAAGTTATAATAAATGGTTCAATATTCATCTCCCTTATCTCACACTCAATCCTAGGCTACCACCCCTTAAATCTATCTCGAGTAAGACTACGCAGTGCATTCTGTGTGTTGTGTTGCCTTCTGGTTCACCAGGAGGGCCGATAGTTTTAGAGGCTTTGTTGGAAACCCAAAAGACATGAACCTCGAGTCAATATAAACTCAGATAATATAGAAGAATAGTAACCAACAAATGGTCATGTAGCTTATATGCTTGCATTTCCTACACCCTTATGCATTCATAATTTTTTCCATGTGTCATTGCTTAAGAAGTACATACCTGATGCCAATCATGTTATTGATTGGAATGTGATTCAGTTGGAACCAGAAGGTGGATTTCAAGTGTGACCGGTTTGCATATATGATAAAAAATTCAAGAAGCTATGTAATTGAGCCATGGAGTTGGTAAAGGTCCAAGGACCTGGTACGATCCTAAGGATGCAACATGGGAGCGCGAGGATGTTATGCAAGCAGAGTATCCTCATGTTTTTTATGATGTTTGAAATATTTTATGAACATGTATATACGATGCACTGAGGACATTGCATAAATAATGGGGAGAGGATTGTGGTGTCCCTGATCCAAAGCCCTTGTAAATGTACATATAGGTTGGTGAGTTGAATTGGTATCAAGTATAAATGTAATGTAGATTTAGTTTGGTGATCTAAGGACACGAGGCTATGGTGTGGCATGCATTAGAGTAACTGCACAGAAAAGTGTAACAAAGACATGGTGCGCACAATTGTATGTTGTGCGCACCTAGGTAAGTGCACACATTGCATTGTGTTACATGAACTTGGGTTAATGCATGGGAATGCATGTTATGTTTTGAGGCCAGAGAGCCTATATGATTATAAGGTTGGTGAGCTTGGACGAAGATAGGCCAGTGCACCTATCCATGTAAATATAATCATGAATATTAATATAATATTTCATCGTTGCACGCTAGCTGACTTAGACAAAAAGAGATGGGGGGGGGACTACTCTAGCAAAAAAGGGAAAAGGGGGTGATTTGTAAGTCTTAGGGAATATTTTATAATATTTCTAGGAAAAGTGTAATGTCATATATATGATTTTTATCCTAAGTTCCCGAGGTAGGGAATGGGTCACCAGGTGGCTTAAAGCTGATTTTGGAGATGGAAAGTGTCAAGCATAAGGCATGCAATATATATTGTTGTCTTTAGTGTATTCTGGGGGGATTACAATTATTATTCATGTGGCAAGTGTTGGTGAGGAGAAGGTGGTTGGACTACATAGAAAATTTGATTATTAACCTATCTTCCCAAAAGAATATTACAAGGAGTTGTGGGGTTGTATTTAGAGATATTGTCTAGGATTCAGGTTGATATACCTTGATCAGTCTCTCTGGGTGAGAGACTAGTTGTTTTGGAGTGTTTGTCAAACTCGTGGGAATACTCTCCGGGAGAGATTTTCGTTGAGAGTTGTTTCCTAGTGTGTTGGGAATTAATCACAGTGCTCAAAGACTTCATGTCTAAAATGTTGACGGTAACCCTGGGAAAGGAAGTGGGGCAGTCGAAGAACTAGTGATAAAATAAGGGGCATACTTCCTTGGGTGTGATAGGTGCATGGGGAATGAGGGACTATGGATTAGTTGCATCAGTGGGCACCTAGGACTGAGAAATTATGTTGAGTTTCATATCATATCTTGTGGTTAGGAACCTTATAGCCCTGGTGCAGTTGAGCCTCATCTTGTGAGTGACATGTTGCTAAAACTTTATGAGCAATAACGTCTGTGGCTGGGAGGAACATCTGAGTCAAGGCCGCATTTGGTGACTTTCATTTAAGATAAGTGTTCCTTATGTACTTGTATTGTTTTTTGCGTGCATTTTTTCAATGCTTGACATATGTTAAATATTGTATGTGTTTCACATGAGTATTTGTTGTTAATATGATTAGTGTTTTTTGTTTATGTAAGTAGGCCTGTCATCCTATATTTGTAGTTGTTCATGGATATGACTAATATGATAGTATTTCCTATTAAATTAACCTTGTGGTTCTTTTTATGAGTCATCAAGAAAAGGATTAAGTGGTTGGGTGCCTAATATTGTAACATGTGTACTTCAGAGGCTAGAACTGTGGTGTTTGTGATTAATAAATTAGACCCTGCACTTAGGATTAAAAGAAGTGGTGCATGACACACATGTAGCTGTGTGCACAGTTGTACTATGGGGTCGGTATGCTAGTGTGCACAGTTATTTGAATTAATTCCACTGCTTAAGGTTATATTAAAGGAAATTGTTGCTTCCATTATTATAAGTTGTGTGGCATGATTCAATTTGGTTTGAGTGTGTTACCTCAAGTGATATTGTGTGGACTTATGTGTAAAGGTAGAAGTTGCATGAAAATATTAGAGTAACATTTCTCAGTAGTATGTCGGGGATTAGAGTGGGGTTGTTGGAAGCTAAAGGAGTTGAGGTTGTGTGATGTGGCCCATCTTGGGCTGGTTGGGGAAGTTACACAATGCAAGTTGGAGGTGTTGACATGGAAAGAGGAAAACAAACCACTGTAAACCACTAAAGAACTAAATTTTGAGTACCAAAAGTGTTATGTTTGGTTATTCAGTAAAATTTTCAGGCATGAGAATGGCAATGTTTGGCCAAGGGAGTGGTTATAACTAATGTCCACAATCACATA
>JASDQU010371609.1:18785-40225 GCA_032191745.1 Picea mariana
CTTTTTGGAATAATAGTAAAATATTATTCCCAGGCTTAAGCCCCCTAGGCTTAGCCCCCAGGCTCAACACTTAGCCCCTTTCCCACCTTCCAGCCCCTAATTCCTTGCCCACTCTGTGGATGCTCAGTCACCCTTCACTCATTCATCGTGGTTTGTCCGCACCTGGCGATGTTTATATTTTATTAAATTTTCTGCATACATACAAGTACAACAACATGCTCTTGGCCTTCAACACTTAGGCTCCCTGGCCTAACAAACACGTAAGTCTCCAGCTTATAAGAACTTGGCTCACTAGCCTATAAAACATAATCACAATTCCTTTTAGAACTTGGTTTACAATGGGGCTCGGCCTTGGGGACACTGCAGATGGAAACTGTAAGAATCTGACTGTTCATCTGGTTACAAGGACTCTTTCAATTACAAACTTATGTTGACTCGGTGGGTAACCAATTTCCTTAGTCACCTTCCCTCATGGACATTTTGTCCCAACTGTCGACTCTCATCTGCTAGCTACAACGTTGATCATTGTGCTAGTAAGATATATTCAGAGTCTCAACATGAAAATTGTGCCTGCATTTGTAACTGTTTGTCTAGTGTTGCAACAACTGCAGATGCACCCTGAGTTGCAGCAATGGATTTTACGTCCAGAATTGCAGCAAATTGCTTTATGCCTGATACTTTATCAACTTGGAGTTACAACGGGAAGGTGTTTCGATTACCTGGAGTGTTTCAGCTACTGGATTCCTACGCAATGATGTTAGCAGATGATAGTGGCGAGTTACTTCCTAAGAATTATGCAAAAATAATGTAATAATGGCGTATGGGATATGATTCATACCTTTGGTGACAAATGAGGTGAACTGGACAATGGAAGTATAAAAAAGGAAAGTGATAGACATAAAATGTTAAGAAAAAAGGTATAGACGGATGAAGAAAGTATGCCATTTTAGGCACTTGTCATGTATATTTATTAATACTTTACACAAGGATTGACGATCATTTATTCTAAAAACATCAAAATATCTGCAACGAGAACCGAATAATTCAAAGGGAATAGTATGTTTGTTGTAGTCCGGGCATTAAAGAGATGCATTCAAGAAGAGACCTACACTATAGCAAGAATATTAGGAACACACACGTAACTCAAGAAATAAGAGAAGTATTTAGGAAGGTTAACCAACTGCTTTTGTATTCCTTCTTCCATAGTATTTATACATTGGAGAAATGGTTAGAGTGATTGTACCCACTCCAACTAATTATTCATTAGGTTGCATTTATCCTTTACGTGCATTTACTTACTTTATTACATTTATTCATGAATTATCGTATGCTAATTATAATATATGATGACTTATTACAAGGTCCTAAAAGGCCTCTCAACATCTCCCCCACACCAAAATTCTTGCTCATCTCGAGCAAGTGTGCAACAACATCCTGGGTCTCTACTCTTGTAGAAGTATCCTTACTATGCATCAACCATGCATACCATTCTTCATAGGTAAACCAACTGCAACAATCACCAACTCTATAGGAATATACACATATACAAGGTTCTACTAGGACCTGTTACTCTTTATCCTCCATCTCCAATATGATAGGTTCATGTGCAATTAGTGAGTATCCAATGCTCAACTACCCTACCCAACAATGGTCCTCTTGAATCTCTTGTTACACCATCATTCCTTTGGAGTGGTTATTGGCTCATCATGTGCTCATATTTCCCTTGTACAACACCCTACAGTGGAGTACCACCTAGCTACGAACAACCTACCATTTCTTTTCTTTTTAGATTCTAAGGTCACAACTCAGGAAAATGTTCTGCAATTTTTATACTAGGGGCTCAATTAGTTCACCTGTTTTGGTGTTATCATCTTGTCCTTTAAGATCTTATGTGTGTGTCTGTCATTTGATGTCTCTTTCTTGAATGCATTCTTCTCTTGTTCAATCTCTTCTTCTACTTCATGCATCTTGGATGCTCTCATTAGATCATGATTTGTGTCAATTCTATTTTCTGGTGCTCTGTTGTTGACAATCATGGTTGTGATTCTTTATTTTTTCAAGTCCCTAACAGTGGATTGGAGTCTACAATTTTCATTACATGAAGGAAAAATTTATAAGACTTTGCATGATAATGACTTGACTAACTCGACTTGAACATGACTCATTAGAATCTACTATGACTCTAAGTATACAAAGTCTCTTTTTCAATACTAGACTTTTACAAACTCAATTAAGAATTTGTCGACTAGGTATCGATTGATGTTGAATGAAATTGACCTCGTCAACTAAGTATTGAATTACATTACATCAAGTGGAGAGGATCCTCTGCATTCAAGGACTCACGATTAAGCCCCTCCTTGCTTGAGACACAAAATCAATTTTTTCCAACGACTATGACAACATTTTATTTTTAATGTTTTTTCTAACTATTAAGACTCTTATCCTTCTTATTAGTTTTACAACTCTCATGACTCCATATGTAGTGACACTTATAAAATCAAGAATCATAACACTTTTTCTTCAAGTTACATAGATATATATTTTACATGAAACATAATGTGACTAAAAAACCTTCATATAACTCTTTTACAAAAGAAATACTTCCCTTTTTTAACACTTGACATGGTACCCTTTTTTTAGAAAAATATTTTGACTAACCATACTTAATAGGTTTTATGGTAATGATTTTTATATGTGATTCCATGGACCTTAAATATCTTAATACACTAATGGAAAAAAAACTATATAAACCATCTTTGACCAACCTATACCTTTCTGAAGTCAAGCTTTGTGATCCATCCATCGCTTCATAACCTCCACTCAATCTCGATCATCCAACCAATGGATTGATACATTTGGGCTTCACATGAAGAAGACAATGACAATAAATCCATTTTTCCTCTGAAATTTAAAGGTCATCAAGAATTCAACCTTCAAGTCAAGGAACATATTAAACCATTAATTCAACGATCTTAATGCACACACTTTGGTTTTCCACTTTGTAGCAGCTGCAAAGGTTGAATCAATTTTGTCAACCTCTCGAAGAAGAACATATTTGGATTCAAAATCCTCATGAAGACAACACACAAAAGTCTTTAGTTCCCTTATTTCTTCCCAAAGAGAACCATTTTCTTATCTACATTTTTTCATTTCAGTGAGTAGAGAATTTTTTTTCTCCTTGAGCCACATTTTTGCCTAAAAAATGTCCAAAAGTTGTCATTGTAAATCATCTATCTGTGTAAGGTAGCTAGAGAGGTAGTAGGGGGGCCCAGAGGGCCCATAGTGATAATAGTGGAGGTCATTCAATGTAAGGTGGACTAGGTCCACTATATTATTAAATAAGGCCCACTATGGTAGTTAGATATAATAAATGTAAGAGGACTTCTTAGAAGGTTCTACTTCTAGAAGATTCCTCCTTTAGAATGTTCTTAGGTGATGGTAGCACTATATAAAGGGGCTCAAGCAATGTAATAAGACATGAAGAGAAATATTGTATTTGGAGCTGAAGCTCATTAGGAGGATGCCCCCTCGAAGAGGCAAGTGAACATGAGAGGATCCCTTCCATACTAGGATCCATTGTATGGTGTTGCCCTACCTCAAGGGTTTGATGGTAATAAAAGAGATTTTGCATATTGTTCTTGTATATCTGTTGTGGTGATTTTGTATTCAATCTTTGGATCTTAACAATCTGACACTCTTTTGTCGCTTCCATGGCTAGCGTGAATTGATGCATTCCAAGGAAGAAGATTCAATGATGCATAATAATATTCAAACATGTCCCTTTGGCTTAGTAATAAGAGAGAAATATTGCAAATATAATAAGTGACTGACAAGGTGGAAGAAATGACACCGTATCGATAAAGTAATTCCATATTATTTTGTATTATTTTGATTGAAAGTGCGCCCTCCATTGGGGTTTGAAATCATAAGTGATCAATATTGGATCATTACATTGTTTTTCATCTATATCAATCCTTTCAGAGTGGAAAAATTGGAGGAATAATCTTGTAGGGCCATTTTAGTGGAAGGTCCCAATTTGGTAAATTGAAGTTTGGAACCTTCCGAGGCCATTTTGAGGCATCAAACAACATATTTTTAGGGTTAAAAATTTTCTATCATATCTTGGACTTCATGACGCTGTTCTACACATCAATACCTTCCCAACGGTGGAAAAATCGCGTCAATCATATCTCGTATGAAAAAGATATGCCTCCTGCAAGTTGACCTACCATGTTGACCAAAATGGTACAAAAGGATGCGACGTCAACGCCCATTACTCACAAATATGGGGCTAGCCACGTATGTAATTTCAAGAAAATTATATAAGGTCCAAAACCCTATCACAATTGATGGTTTAGGAAGTAAAAAAACCTACCCCTAGATGGCTATCGAGATATGTTAAATACCAGACCACTAGGAGGAGAAGGGGTTCCATCATTTTGTATTGTATTTTGTTCCATAGCTAAGAAAAACATATGAGAGTGGTATTCTGTGAGCATAAAAGAGGAGAGATTATGTAGCAGCCATAAATGCCACAGGTCAAAGGAAACTCCATAGGGAGTGCCCCTTTCTTTGTACTTGCATCATTTCTACACTAGGGAAAAGAGAGCAAAGCAACCTCACCTTCTAGTTGGGTTTTCTCCCGTATTGGGTTTCCCAAGTCTCTTTTTCATCGGAAATTAGAATGGAATAAGTGACGTCAATCTTCTCAACATTTTTTTGATCTGGGGCGCGTCTTCTTCGGTAAGGAAATGATGGAGCGACCTTTCTTTCGCTAGTTGCTAATGCTTGTGTTTATTTGTGGATGTTATGATTGTATTTTGTTGTTCTCTATTTTCTTTATTTTATCTATTTCATGCATAAGCAAAAAATCAGTAATTAAATATCCTGGAAATATAAAGGAAAGATAACCTTAATGTTGTGTTGGTTTTGTCACATGGGTGAGAAAAAACACAACACTTACTTTCCTAGTTAAGTAATTTAAACAAGATAGAGATTTGTGAGTTGATTAGATAACCAAATACACATGAAACAAATAAATAAAAGGAAAGATAAAAATAAATAAATGTTAGAGAAGCTTGCAAGAACTAGAACCATGAAAGAAAAAAAATGACAATCATATAGATACC
Organism: Picea mariana; assembly: GCA_032191745.1. Taxonomy (NCBI): domain Eukaryota; kingdom Viridiplantae; phylum Streptophyta; class Pinopsida; order Pinales; family Pinaceae; genus Picea; species Picea mariana. The sequence continues at coordinate 23,915 of JASDQU010371609.1, forward strand.
AATGAATCAATGTATTGATAGGCTAGCATCGTAGAGAAAGGCAAGGACTTATGAATCCCCTCTTCCTCCTTGGGAGGGATCTTGAGTTCCCTAATAGAACGATATTCTCTTAATACAATGGAAAGTGACAAGGGCTAAGAAATACAATGCCAATCCTCTCAAGAGGTGAGTGGAATGGCCCTTGCTATAGTGCTTGAATGATTCAAAGAGAAAAGAGGATTCTCCAAGAAGAATTCTTGCAACATAAAAATACCTTGAAGTTCTTCTTTTCTTAGCACACCCATGGAATATATTTATAGTGTCCATTCATGGAAAGATACAATTGGTTCATATTGTGAACAAGGGGCATTTTAAGGCACTTCCTATCTCTTGACTAACCTCCAAGCTAGATTTCGCTCAGATTTGAGTGTCAAATCATATTGGGGGTCGTACTGGAAGTGGTTGAGAGGCCAACAATATTCATAAATACCTTGTTCATGAGAAGTGTGCAGGTTTTCTCATATACAGTCACACATCTTATGCATTCTGCGCATAGTGCGTTCTTAGGGTTGTGTTAGCCTGCGCATTCTGTGCATAGTGTGTGTGCTTCCTTTGGTGAATTTCTGCACTTTAATTTTTGGACCAAGTATATAGTTTTATGCATTTTTTATGGATTTTGATGCTGTAGGTGTATTGTTTATTGCTTGAATTGATGTCTTTCTTCAACCGTTGTTTGTAATGTTGCAAACGGTTTTTCGGTGATAACACTTAACAATAAATATTTCAGTATTTTTATTAGATATGTTGTGACAAACTATTCCATTGGAATATCCATGACAGTTTACAAATCAATAAGTTGAATAAGTTTTTGATCTCTTGGAGTGCACATACTTGATTTCAACCATTCATAACATGTTTTTTTCTTTGGAGCATTACTATCCAACCCTTTTCAATCCACCCCACATCCATCTAATTCAATCCACTCTCCATCTGTCATACACCATCTCCATTTATGAATCCTCCTTAGCATGGGAAATTTTTCAATTTTTCTACATCTCATGTTCATATTGAACATTTACATGGTCAAGTGTTCAACATTATGATATTGCTCATTGTTTACGCAACTATATATCTTTGTTGTCTTGGAAATGTATGAAAGAACTATTTTCACATGTCCAATATGTCATTGGTCGCCTCAACATATAGGACATTCATCAGTAGTAGGACATCATCGATCAAATCAAATAGAATAGAAACACACTCCTTTCTTCAGGTCCATGTACACTATGCACTATCTCTCATACTCACTTCCAAGCTACCTTCAAATATAGAAAACACGACATCGATGGAAATACTTCTTGAATGATGTGGAGCTTCATTAGTATCATTACCCAAGGGGAGATTCGATCGTTTTCCTAACACAACATTCAATAGCTCCCAAATAAAGTAAATTTTTCCATATCCATGTACATGGAAATCATATCTTTGGCCTAAATTACATCATATGTTGCATCATTAGAGACAATTTCCATTTTTTTTTCTTTGTGCAGACATCTTCTTTCAATTGACCAATTAAGGGGAGAAACATTATTTCTCAGAGGCGATCGATTCTTGACTACGTCATCCTCAAATTTATTATGGTGATAACATTGAAATCATGAAGAACATAGTAGCATCATGACATCACATTGAGCAAGATTTTAAGTTATTATCATTTAATAACAACATCATAGATACAATAGCATCATTAAACATTTTTTTTAATACCATGATCTTTTCTTTTCACCACCATCCACTATTAGAAACTTTGTAGTAGTCTTTAACATAGGTAGTAATCCAACCATATTTCAAAATTAAAAGAAAAAACTCTTTGGACCCTCATAATGTATCATTTTGAGACATGTAATTGTCATGCACATAATTAATTCTTTAACTAATATTCAAATGAAACATACAATCTTCATTCTTTCATGTAGTTTTCCTGAATTTTCCAATGCCATGTTGACACATTGGTAACATAAACTATTTCATCCTCAAATAAGGCCATTGACAAACCGGATTTGTATGACAAATATTTTGGTATGTAATCACCAGAATTATTCAATAATCCTTCCATGAGTATATCCAATATAAAGTAGCCTCTTATCCTTGAATATATCATTCATCCATGATCAAATTTTCTATCTTGTCCCTAGTTCAAGTCACACGGAAACAAAACCAAAACGTTGTAGTCTAGGATTAAAGACACACATTCAAGAAGATACCTACATTATAGAAAGAATATTAGGAACACACACACAACTCAAGAAATAAGAGAAGTATTTTGGAAGGTTAACCAACCTCTTTAGTATTCCTTCTTCAAGAGTATTTATACATTGGATAAATGGTTGGAGAAGCTGTACCTGCTCCACAAAATTATGTGTTAGGTTGCATTTATCCTTTACGTGCATTTACTTTATTTACTACATGTATTAATATATTATATCATGCTAATGTATAATATATATGACTTATTACACTGGCCTAAAAGGCCTCCCAACAATGTCCATGAATGATTGATCACTACTGACAACGTCCTTCAAACATTGAACATAATTTGCATCAAGATATAAAAAAAGGGAAATAAACTGAGAAATAGTGATGTTCCATATGCCATTAGATACATAAGTTACAATGAACATAGATACCCTGATAATTTCTATAGAGAACAATTGATTCTATATGTTCCATATAGAGTTGATGAAATCATTTTTAAAAAACAATATTCAACTTGGAAGAATTCCTACATGAAGTTGAAAGAAACCATAAAACAAAATGAACAAAATTTTATGTATACAACAAGTAAAGAATGGGGTAACCTTGATGATGCATCAAGCATTCTTGAAGATGGATATTATGAAATCTATAACAGAGATGTGGTTAAAGAGAACCAATCAATTGCCAATGACAAATTATCTAGTGATAACAAACACTATGAAGAATATGATATTGATGTTGATGTCAAATACTTTCAAAACATGAAAAAAATAAAAACATCACTTTACAAACCTTACCATATTGTAAAGAAACCACACATATTATAGAATGTATCATTCTATAATATGAGAAGACAATTGAACAAAGTACAAGAAACGATAGTGAAATATATATTGAATAAAAATAAATAGGCACCAAATGAACCAATACATTTGTTTTTTACATTTGTCATGAAATCACTTTTCAAATCTCTTGTTTGCATGTAAAACCATACAATGGAATATGACCCACTTAATATAAAATGAATCATAACAACTTATACAAGAAAAACAACATCTAATGCAAGATGTGTCATATTGCACTCTGCATTTTGCATGCCTTTTAACAAATCAGAATACTTGTTCCTAAGCAATGAAAAGTTGGATACATTTACAAAACACTATGAACAACTTTTTGTTGTGCTAATTGATGAAGTGTCCCTTGTTGGTGTTGATATTTTTGGTAGCTACGAAAGGTATTAACCTCCATGTGTAACCTTGAAAAGACTAGAATATTCTGGGAAGCAAGAGAAACCGTAAAAGCCTTGGACATAACCTTAGAAGACAAGTCAGCTAAAGAGAATAATTAATATTGAGTTTCTAGCCTCCAGAAAGAGAAGTCAGCGCATACAGTAAAGGAAGAGAAATACAAATACAAGATACCAAATCTCATTTGGACACACACAACTCGCAACTGTAGAAATTCAGTAAGTGCGCAAGTTTGGAGAGTAGTTGCAGTTGTAGCTATTGCAACTAGTATTTTTGGTTTAAGGCTTGGAATTTCTCTTGGTTATGGTTTGGACTTTCTTCTTGGTACGCTAGCTCTAGAGAGTGGTATGCTACCTTGATTATCTTTTGGACCCAGGTTTTGCTTCTAGAATTATTCTCTCTGTCAAGGTTAAGGTGCTTGGGGGTGGCTTCGACCTATGGTTGGGTGACAATATTGCTATATTTTCTATGGTTAAACAAGCACACCTATATTTCTAAAACTTTATGGGCCCTAACTATCTTCGAACAATCTAACCATTGGAAGATAGATGGGGAGGATTTTTCTCAATTACAGTTGAAGTTGGATTCAATGTTTTTGTTGCAACAATGAAACCCTAACTCTATTGTTAAGGCACCTTAAGCGAAGAGATTGACATAATTTATGGATATCCTAGTGCTCCCTAACCTAGCTCACCTTCTGGTACTCTTAGTAAGCTAAGATGTCAATTTTGAGTTCTTGGTCAAAGTCAAAGGTTGACCAAGTCAAATCAATCATGATTTACTCTATGTGGTCAGAAAACAAGTTAGAAGGGGCTTCTAAGTTCAAATCATGGAAGACAAGGATTGAAATTATCCTTTCCAAGAATAAAGTGTTGGATATCATGAAAGGAAAGATCGTGGAACCACAGTTTGAAGAAGGAAAAGAGAAGGAAACTCAGAACGTTGCAGTTATGAAGAAGTTCAAGGACAATGACATGAATGCCATGAGTATCATAGTGAACTCTGTAGAACACACCTTGATACCCTACATATCTCATCTTGACTCATCTAAGAAGATGTACGATGCCCTAACTAACCTCTTCTTAGTCAGAAACATTGGACAAGTAATGAGTCTAAAGAATGAGCTCTGTGACATGAAAATGAATGATGATGGCAGCATAACATCATACTTTGTAAGAATCTCTCAGCTAAACTACAATCTATTAAAGAAATCATTTCAGAAAAGGAACTGGTAAAAATAGTACTCAATGGCCTTCCCAAGACATGTGATGCATTTGCCGCAAGCATGAACACAAGAAAGGAATATCCCACATTTGAAGAACTTCGGACTTGTTGTGCACAACAAGAATCAAGGATTAACACAAAAGAGAAATCCCAAAGTAAATATCAAGCCTTCACAACAAAGTAAAGATCAAGACTTCACAACAAAGAAAAGATCAAGCCTTCAAGAATTTCAGGAATAAGAAGATGTTTGGCCTGAGGAAGAAACCAAATCAAGAAAAGGATATGTCAAAAATACAATGCTTCAAATGTCGAAAATATGGTCACTACAGAAACCACTGTCCTGAGTTAAAGAAAAGGAAGGAAACATACGAAGCATTATTTTCCGAAGAAAGGGAACCCTCAAAGAGGACCAAGCAGGATAAAACATACTTCTTCTTCTAAGTCAAGGTAACAATATTTTTTAAAATTCTTGTACATACCACGTTCACATAGTTTCTGTACATATCATGTATATCTATTTCTTAGAAGATAAGATGCTCAAGTGAAACAACACCTATGTAAGAACAACAAGATAAGGATTGCTATCACGATGACTATAAGTCAAGCAATACACATGAAAAGATGAAGTACGTTGACAATATTTGGTAACAATTCATGTGAAAGCTATTATATAAATAACAACTTCCAGATAGCCTGAAATTATAATCAAACTTGAAGAGAACCAGAAGGAGTCAAAATATAAAGAAGTTAGAAATCAAGAGGAAATTAGAAAAATACTTGTGACACCTTGCATAAGGAAATAAGGATGCAGATGAAAGTGTGGACTATATTAGATGGAGGGAGCTAATTAAATAATTCCAAAAGAAGAGAATGAATTCATACATGGAGAAAGGATTAGTAGGGAGCTAATCCTAAATATGATCCATTGAGGATTATAAAGTATCTATCCATGTTCCCATTGAAAGTAGCATCCATGATAAGTGACACATGTTAAGTTTGACTCTAGAAGAAGTTTGCTTCGAAAAGAATCCTTAAATTATCCTTGGTTGTCAATCTACATCCATGATCCTATGATGAAAGAAATAATTTGGAACCTTCAGGGAATATATAAGACCCGATGGACCCAAGAGCTAAAGAGAGACATGAGGAATATCATGAATATTCCAAGAAAGAAAGAAAAGAAAGAACAACCAAGTTATTATATTGAGAATCACAAGACTACCATATTTGGTTTGAACCCACTAAGAAGAAATTGAGCAGAAGAAATGAAAGTTATGATAAAGAACAATGTATATAAGAAAATGTGAAAAATACTTATGAATGGAATCATTGCAAGATTCAGAGGTTCTTCCAGAAGGATGGAGAAGACTATGACAACAACTTGTTCTAGTAAACTAGATATACCTCTTGTAGTATCCATGGATTTGAATTTACATGTAAAAGACTATTCTTCCCAATAAAGCAAGTGAGAAAGAAGATCATACCAGAAAGAGACCCATATATGCAGATATAAGAAGACCTTGTATGGATTCAAACAACTTAATGCATAGTATCTCATATACAACAGAAGTGTGGTGAAAATTTTCTATGACAGATATAGTGTATCAGAATAATTACTCAGAAGTTTGGGATTATGGATTGTTAATCCATGGAAAACTCTCTTGATGACATAAGAAGTGATACTTAGATATGTTTTAGTTTGATCCTTTCCATGATATCATGAGCTAGCAGGAAATAGAAGTGTTGAACTCGACCATGATATATTGTAATGATCAAAGCTATATGAAGCCTTCAGAGAAAACCAGTGTTCCATGATAGAAAAAAAGTACATTGAGATAAAGAATTATATTCTCCATGATGAAGTCTAGAAAAGAGAAAAGAGAATTGGTTCTCCAATATATCTCCACAGATGAGTAGATAGCAGATATTTTGGTAAAACCTCTATCCAAGATGAAAAGTTTGCGTACCTAAGAAACAAGATGGGGATGGGGCTCATGGAGATAAATTCCTTATTGAAAAAGGAAGAGATTACTCCCAGGTTGGGAGGGAGAATTGATATGTTATTGATTTATGGACAATCATTTTTCAGTTTGAAAAATGGTCCAAGATGAGCAGTTTCTTTCCAGTTCGGAAAGTGGTTTGAGATTTTTGATGGACAGGCATTTTCCAATTCGTAAAATGGTCCAGATCAGATAGTCATTTTTGTAATGAAAATGGTCCAATAGATTTTTTATGTACCATAGGCAATGATTCCCCTTGTGTCCAGTGTGGGGGAATGGCCTAGAAAAGTCATTCTTCTTGGAAATCACTCTGAGTAATGGTCAAACAGAATGGTTTGCCTTGCCAGGAAATCATTCTTTCGAAGTTCACAGTTGTGAGAAGTTTCGAAGAATGGTCCATTTTGGAGGTTGGTGCAGGACATCCATTTCCATTTGGAAATGGTTTGGACAGTCATTCCCTAGGTCAAACTCATTCTATCTAGGTTTCACTATGATTAATGAAGGAGAAATGGCCCATTTTGGTGAATGGTCCAGGTTCAACAATCAGGGATAGTCATTCACTAGGGCAGACTCATTCTCTCCAGTTTGCACCATGATTAGTGTCGAAGGAATGGCACAGTTAGGTGAATGGTCCAGGCTCATAAATCAGGGAAAATTATTCTCCTATCCTTGAGAAGAATAGTCCAGATAGCCCATGGATAATGTTTTACCTCCCGAGGGAAGATGTTTTTCCAGATATCATATATGTGAGTGGAAGAATGGCCCATATGAATTAGTTTGTATCATGATATTGTTATGCAGGTTGATATCAAATAATGTGATTACTGTGGAGACTGTATGTCTTTGGAGAATAGTTGTATGCCACTATGTTGGATAAGTTCCATTAGTTGTGACTATGTGTCACTGGTTAAACAGTTGTGTTCTACTTGGTGTGGTTGTGTACCACTAGATATTAGTTGTGTACTACTATGGATACACACAGTTTTGTTCTATTGAATGAAATTGTTATGATTTCCATGAAGAATATCAATAGTGTTGGAAATGATTACCATCTAGATGGATGGTCAATGTGTTGGTGGAAAGATATTCTCTAGGAGGAAAATGGTCCAAGACAATTATTCTTCTAGGATGTATGTCCATATTAGAAGAATATTCCTTGTAGCCTATGACGTGGCTTCCAACATCTGTTGGAACAATTATTCTTCTAGGGCATATGTCCATATTAGAATAATAGTTCTTATATCACTGTATGGAGTGAGTAACTTATTCAACATCATGCCTGATTACTTAGATGGAGTATAGTTTCAAGAGATGATGCATTTGATGATATCAGATGATATTGATAGTGATGATGGTGCTCATGATTTAATCATGAGATAACTTGTGTGGCTATGATGATGCTATTGGTCGAATCGTGTGTTTGTGCTAAAGACCATTGCTTTCAATACCTCCCCATCTAGGAGGGAGTGTTGATATTTTTGGTAGCTGTGGGAGGTATTAACCTCCACGTGTAACCTTGACAAGACTATAATATTATGGGAAGCAAGAGAAACCCTAAAATCCTTGGACATAAACCTAGAATACAAGTCGACTACAGAGAATAATTAATATTGATTTTCTAGCCTCCAAAAAGAGAATTCGGCCCAAAAATCTAAGGAAGAGAAATATAAATACATGATTCCAGAGCTCATTTGGACACACAAAGCTCACAACTACAGAAATTTAGTAAGTGCACACATTTGGAGAGTAGCTGCAGTTGCAACTACTGCAACTAGTATTTTTGGTTTTAGGCTTGGACTTTCTCTTGGTTATGGTTTGGACTTTCTTCTTGGTACACTAGCTCTGGAGAGTGGTACTCTACCTTGATTGCCTTTTGGACCCAGGTTTTTCTTCCAGAATTATTCTCTATGTCAAGTTTAAGGTGCTCGGGGGTGGCTTCATCCTATGGTTGGGTGAAAATATTGCTATATTGTCTATGGTTAAACGAGAAATCCTATTATTTCTAACAAGTGTCTCTACATTATTGTATCAACTTGATGAATTATTGTGAGAAATAAAACACAAATCAACAAAATATTTTGGAAATGTTGATATAATATTTTGTGGGGACTTGTATCAAGCACAACTTGTCAAAGATTCTCTGATCTTTGAAAACCAGATGGTGAACAAGGAAAAACTATTGTATACCTTTTGGAAAGAAAAAATAAAATGATGTCAGTTGCATATGTCGATGCATCAACAAGACAAACATTTGATCAAAGTTTTAAATAAAATAAGATTGAATGAGAAGTATAATGATGACATAGAATACATAAATAACCATTTTTATAGATCACCACCAATATATCCATTATTTTCATACATGTTTTACAAAAAAAAAGGTGTGCAAATACATAATGAAAAAATGCTTGCACAAGTAGATGAAGAATTGATAATTCTTGAAGCATTTGACCAATTTTAAATAAGTCAACAAAACTTTGCAACTTATGACAAAACAACTACCTTGCTACAAAAAATACTAGTCAAAATAAATCTACCACTTGAGCTATATGCACTAAGCTTGATGAAAAGTTAGAAGGTGTGGAAACTTTCCGTTCCTGGAAACACATAATTGGTCTCATTCTTGAAGAGAATGATCTTGTGCAATTTATAAAGAATAATATTCTGTAGCTAGAAGGAAATGAGGCCAAAGAGAAGTACAAGAAGGACATGATTAGGGAAAAGAGAATAATTGCAGATTCCATCAAAGACCACTTGATCCCTCAAGTGTCTTCCAAGGATACCCTGAAGGAAATTTTCGATGCCCTATCCAGGATGTATGAAGAAATAAATATTAATAGGAAGATGAACTTGAGAACCCAACTCAAGAATGCTAAAATGCAAAAGGGAGAAACAATTTAAGATTATTTTTCTAGGGTTTCTAAGTTCAAAGAACAACTAGAAGTACTTGGAGAAAAGGTAAATGAATATGAAATCGTGATGACTGCTCTCAATGGTCTCAGAAGAACTTGGGATGCTTTTATCCAAAAAGTGTGTGCCAGAAAAGAAAAAATCCAATTTGACAGTTTATGGGAAGAGTTTGTTCAGGAAGAAGCGAGAGTTACAAATAAAGAATCCATTCTAAGAGAATATGAATATCAAGCTCTAGTTTCTCATGCCAATAAAGGAAGGGGAAAGGGGGATACTCACTTTCATAAGGAGACTTGCTCTCATAAGGAGCTTCACTCTCCTAAGAAATTTCATAAGTACCAGAAAGGACAAAGGAGGCAAAGGGATTTTTCCACCTACAAGTGCTATCATTGTGAAAGGATGGGGCACATTGCTAAAAATTGTCCTCTCAAGATAGAAGAATACAAGAAGAAAAATAAAAAAATACATCATTCCCATGCAAATGAATATGATGCACCACCCAAGAAGACAACTAGAGAAGAGATAGCAAAATACTTTTTTTTTTCATCTCTCTCCGAGACAGTGAAACCTAGATACCATACTTGGCTCATAGATAATGGTGCTTCCAAGCACATGACAAGTAACAACAATACTCTCTCCGACCTTGAAAAGAAGAACTCCCCCAAAAAAGTATGACTTGGAGATGACTATCAGTACTCAATCAAAGGAATAGGAGAAGCCACCTACAAACTTGATTTAGGAACTCCAATAAGGATGAAGGATATACTTTATGTACTAGTTTTGAGGAAAGAATTACTTTCTATTTCTTCTTTAGACAAGAAAGGTTTCCAGGTTGCATATGTAGATGGTAAATTTCTTATGTGGTCTAAAGGAAAGAATATAGAAGATGCAATTTTTATTGGAATACAAGAAGGTGGATTGTACAAATTAAAAGGTCACTCGAATGTAGCCTTAACACATAGTATTGTAAGTCCATGTGAACTTCGGCATTGAAGGCTTGCTCACATTAACTACAAACCCCTACCATATGTGAGAAAGGTAGTCACAGGTTTACCAGAATTAAAGGTTGATCATGAAGGTGTATGTAAAGGATGTGCACAAGGAAAGATTACGAAGAATCCTTTTCCGAAAAGTGACAGTAAAGAGGATGGAATATTGGATATTTTTCATTTAGATGTATGTGGTCCAATTCCATCAACTTCATTAAGAGGGTATGTATACTATGTCACATTTATTGATGATTACTCTCGTAAGAATTGGGCTTATTTATTAAAGTTAAAAGATGAAGTGTTTCAAAAATTCAAAGATTTCAAAGGTTTGGTAGAAAACCTCTCCTAGAAGAAGATTAAGATACTCAGGTCAGATAATGGAGGAGAGTACAATTTAAAAGAATTCAAACACTTTTGTAGAGATTCCATAATTAAGAGTGAGCTCACCACTCCTTACAACCCACAAAAGAATCTTGTAGCAGAAAGAAAGAACCGAACAATCATGGAAGCAGTGAAAGACATGATCCATGGAAGCAGTGAAAGCCAGAAAAACAGTATATTCTAGAACAAAATATCCCATAGTGCACTTGGATTCAATACTCCTGAAGAGATGTTCACTGGAAAGAATCTAGAAGCCAACCATCTCAAAATATTTAGTTGTCCAATTTATTTACATATTCCAAAAGACAAGAGAACCAATCCTTTGTTGGATATTGTGAGGTCTCCAAGGCCTTCAAAATATACATCCTAGGTTACCGTCAGATTGAGATCAACCGATATGTTATCTTTGATGAAGATGCATCTTTCAACATATCGAGGAAATGTCAATTGGAAGAAGTCTATGAAGAAGAAACGATAGCTCCTAGAGTTGCAGAACCTAAAAAGGATGTTGCAATTACTCTTGATGGCATTATAATGGAGGATCATGATATGGTGGAACCTTAGGAACCACCTCATGAGATCATCTCTCACAAGAGGAAACTAGTTTGGGCATGTGAGATCATTCAAGATGAAGAGAAGTATGGTTCTCCTGAAGGAACCATGAGACAAAGAAAGAAGCCTAAGACGTACTCCAATTATGTGTCTTTGATGTGCCATCTCGTTAATAAGGAACCTACTTGCTTTGAAGAAGATACTCAAAATAAGGAATGGATGGATGCCATGACTGAAGAATACCAATCTATTATGAAGAATGATGTGTGGGAAGTGGTTCCCAAACCAGAAAAAAAAGATGTAGTATCTTCTAAATGGATATTCAAAATAAAACTTGCAGCAGACGAAAGTATTGAGAAATACAAAGCAATATTTATGGCTCGTGGATTTTCCCAGAAAGAAGGCATTGATTATGAAGAAACCTTTGCTCCAGTAGAAATATAAACATCTATCAGAAACATCATGGAACTTGCAGCCAAGATGAAGTGGAAGTTACACCAAATGGATGTGAAAACAACCTTCTTGAACAATGTTATTGAAGAAGAAGTGTATATAGAACAACCACCAAATTTCGAAGTACATGACATGAATACACATGTCTGCAAGTTGAAGAAGGATCTATATGGCTTGAAGCAACCTCCAAGAGCTTGGTATGGTAGGATTGATAGTTTTCTGATGATCTTGGGATTTACTAAGAGTAAAGTTGATCCCAACCTTTACTTCAAGATTGTGGATGGTGGACTAGTTATATTGTTGCTATATGTGGATGACTTATTCTTGACAGGTGAAGAAAATCTCATCACAAATTGTAAGAAGCTTGCCTCTAAATTTGAAATGAAGGATCTAGGCCCAATGCACTATTTATTAGGTCTTAAAGTATGGCAGAGCCCAGAAGAGATTTTCCTTAATCAAGGAAAGCATGTTATGGAAATTCTAAAGAGATTCGACATGATCGAATGTAAAACTATGTCCACTCCTATGGAGATGAATCTGAATTTATTGGTTTATACTTCATAAAAAATAATTGATGTTACTCTATACAGACAGATAATTAGTTCGTTGATTGTATTTGACGAATACCAGACCATAAATATTATTTGTTGCCAACACCTTGAGTCAGTATCTAGTGGAGCCTAGACGTGTTCACCTTGTAGCTTCAAAGCATGTGATGAGATACATTAAGGGTGTGTTGGACTATGGCCTATGTTTTACTAGAGATTGTAACTTTAGATTGTATGGTTATACTGATTCAGGTTGGGTTGGAAGTGCTTCAGATAGAAAAAGCACTTCAAGATGTTGTTTCAATTTGGGGTCAGCCATGACTTCAAGGAAAAGAAGGATGCAATCCAATATTTCTCTTAGTATGTCATAAGCGGAGTACATTGCAGCATGCTCTGCCAGTTGTGAATCCATATGACTTTAGAAGTTGTTGACAGGTCTATTTGACCTAGAGATGGATGCTACCGTGATATTTTGTGATAACCAAAGTTGCATAAAGATGTCAGAGAACCCAGTGTTCCATGATAAGACGAAGCACATTGAGATCTGGTACCACTACATTCATCACTTGGTAAATAAGGGAGTTGTGAAGCTCCAGTATGTTGCCATAGATGAGTAGGAAGCAAATGAGATAAGTAAGCCTCTGTCTCGTGTGAAGTTTGAGTACTTATGAGACAAGGTTGGTGTAGTCCGAAAGGACTTCCCTCAAAATGGGGAGTGATGTTGATGATACTATGGTATCCTGACCATCAGCAGGACAGCTCGTTAGGATTTATATCCTAGGGGATTGATCATCATTGGACATATCCCGTAAGGTCCAAATGGATGATCTGTCAGAGTAACTATGTATGTATATACTTGTTGTGGTTAGTAGGGTCGCAAATCGTTAGAATTTATATCCTAGGGGATTTCATTATCCCTGGACAGATCCCGTAAGGTCCGAATGGAAGGTCTGTCGGAGTGCCCACAGTTTTTTTATTTTTGTTGTTGTTGTTGTTGCTATTGTTGATGCTCCTACCTCACTTTGTTTCCATTGATTTTGATATTCCAAATTCATGTTGTTAATGATGATGATGTTACTCCAACTCCACGTTGTAGATGATGATGCTTAGTTTCTAATGATGTTGATGATGAGAAAACATTCTGATGATTTATAGATATGATAGACAATGTTCCTGATGTTGATGACGATATCTCCTTCTCTTGATCATGTATTGAGTCTAGTCAGTTGTTATTAATGTTTTTAGTAGAATACCCTTCTTGTTAAGGGGGAGTGTTGAAATACTGAAACTTCGAAGAATATTCTACCTAAGAGGGAATGTTGAATAATATTATTATATTATATGTATTAATTAGGCCCTATTGTGCCTTCGTAAAAGTCAGCACTTTTGTGCCTTAAAAATTAAATGTAATTTAAGAGGGTAAAGTGGCAGGTCGGCCCATACCTAATTATAGGATAGCCAAAAAATCATTGGGACACACACACCAACTAGCTCTACGGTGTGCAAGTCTTGGAGGAGAACCTACTGCAAATGGGGGTGACGTCAAGGAGGGTTTTGGTCTATCCCTTGGTATCTCTTGGTTAAGTGGTGTGCTACTCTTCCTAGTGAAAGAGTAGAGGAGGATCTTTTGCTTTGTTTTTGGTCTATCTATATCGAGGAAGTTTTTTCTAAGTTCTATTCCCCATGAGGGTTTCCCAAGATAAAATGTTGTGTACATTGTGATTGTGTTTCTTTCAATGATCCTCATATGATGTTGATGTATTAAATTCTCATGTACTTTGGATATAACTTAATAACAACATTAAAAATTATCAATTTGTTGATATAGTTGTTGGAAAATTGCAAAGAACAAATTTTCAATAATTATATGACAAAAATGTTTCACTAATTTGGACACCAGTGTTTCAAATTGAAAATCCATTTCCACCCACTAGAGGAAAGAACCAAACTGCAATACGAAAACAATTTCCAATACATCTAGCTTGCGCTAGAACAATACATAGAGCACATGGATTGACTTTAGATAATCTTGGATGTGATCCAAATAACATTAGGACACATGGATTAGTGTACACAGACTTATTATGAGTGAAAACTATGGATTTATTGTTTCTAATCCAAAAGTTAACATAAGAAAAAAAAATTGAACATAAAAGTGCCAAGAGAAATGAAACAATTGTTTACAAACGCATTATGGAAGTTAGTCTATTTACAAAGTTCGATTATAGATTATAATAGAATTTCAATCGTGACTTTGAACACATGTAGTCTACATGCACATCTTGATGACATTCTACAATATGAAGACCTTATGAACAATATGATCATTTGTTTCCAAGAGACATGAGCAAATTTACCACCAACCAAAAGCAAATTTTCCAATTTCAACTTTAATGCAATATACTTTATCCATGATGTTCTTACTTGTATAGAAAAAATCATAGACGTTATTGCAACCAAAAACTTAATCAATAACAAAGTTGAACTTGTGATGTTAGAGTTGTATGTCCAACAACATGTTTTCATAATGAAGATATATGTTGCTCCATTTACATTTGCTTCAACAATCATTGAAACAATTTCAACAACCAAAGCACAAAATCTTCATAATCACTATATTTTGATAGTAGTTGGTTATTTTAATATTGACATTAATGTAAATAGCCGAAAAAGAAGACAACTAGTAAACTATGCATTCACAACAAATACAAAAGATAATTAATAAATTTACTCCAAAAACAAAAACTCAAACTCAAACTGATCACATTTCGACAAATTTGGATTTTGACTATTGTGAAATCAATATAATAGATGCCTATTAGAGTGAACACTATGCCATTCATGCTTTCCTAAGTCTAGATTTAATTCCACACAAAACAAGTTGGCTTCATGTATATTCATATTTCATAAATACAAAGACCAAATAACATAAAAATATTATATTTAGATTGTAGGTATTTTGAATTTTTTTGTTTGTTGTTTTCTTTTTCAAATTTAATATTTTTTAATGTAATAGTACAAAAATATATAAAATCAATAATGAAATTTATGTATTGTTTGATATTAATCAACATCTAACTACAATCATAATTTAAATATTCTTATTCTAAATTGTTATTATTATTACGATAAACTACATTTGAAATAAGTTACATAAACAAAAATTACTTTTTTTTGTTTGTTGTTTTCTTTTTCAAATTTAATCATTTTTTAATGTAATAGTAAAAAAATATATAAAATCAATAATGAAACTTATGTATTGTTTGTTTAATATTAATCAACATCTAACTACAATCATAACTCAAATATTTTTATTCTAAATTAATATTATTATTACAATAAACTACATTTGAAATAAATTACATAAACAAAAATGATAATGGTCAATTTCAACATTTTCTTTCAAAATGCTAGCTCAAACATTTTATATTGTAGATAAAATCCTAATAAGTTAATACACAAAAATGATAATTGTCAATTTCAACATTTGCTTTCAAAATGCTAGCTCAAACATTTTATATTGTAGATAAAATCATTTTTTGTTATCTAGATTAATTAATATGTTCTTTTTTGTTTTCTTTATTTTAGATTTTAGTAATAGGATTCTTTCATGTTGTTTAAAGAGAAATTGTAAATTATATGAAAACAAATCTATATGGTCACTAGCTTTCAAATTATCTAGGTGGCTTTTGTTATAGATATTGAATTCTTAGCAAATTTTGTCAACTTGAAATTTGTTACAAATTTTTTTTGCAAAATTAATTAGAATTTC
>JASDQU010371609.1:44304-57458 GCA_032191745.1 Picea mariana
AAGAAGAGAGACTGCCCTAGACCACTCCCCATGTTAACCACAATGGGAATTCATTGTCTATGATACATCAACAATCTAGACCCTTTCCCATGTTAACCAGAATAGGAAATCCCTGTCAGAAATCTCAATCCACTTTCCGAACAGGAAAGAATCTGTCCGAGCTGGACTATTTTTCAATCACAAAATAATTGTTTTCAATAATATTTTTAGTGCTCCCTCCCAACCTGGAGAGTCATTTCTTCCCTTTAAACTAAGGGAGTTATTTCCACGATCCCCATCTTCTCTAGGAAATATGCGAACTTTATTTTGGATAGAGGTTTTGTCAGGTTATCTATTGTCTGCTCATCAGTGGGGATATACTTGATATTTACCTCTCCTTCCTGGACTTTATCTCAAATAAATTAGTATTTGATCTCAATGTGTTTCGATCTTTCATGAAACATGGGATGTTCTGATAATCTTATACAACTCTGATTATCACAATATATTATGGTTGATTCCGGAATCTTATCAAATAAATCATTAACTTCTTTAACCATATTGCTTCTGTGCATGCTTCACATGCTACCATATACTATGCTTCTGTTGTGCTAAGTGCGACAGACTTTTGTTTCCTGCTACCCCAAGATATCATAGCGGAGCCCAAGCTGAAACACATGCCTAAAGTGCTCTTTCTATATTCTGCACTTCTTGCCCAATCTGAGTCTGTGAATCCATGAAGTTGTATATTGTTGGATGTGGTATATCTCAAACCATAGTTTATTTTTCCATGAATATATCTTAATACATGATTTGTAGCTATCCAATTCTCATGTCTCGGTTCCACCTGGACCTGGCTTAGTGTATTCACGACAAAGAAAATGTCTGGTCGAGTATTTACCAAATACATCAATGACCCAATTAGTTGTCGATATAGAGATGGATCTACTGGATCAGAATCTGGTTCCTTTACTTTTCTTATATCCGCATTCATAGGAGTGTCCATGGACTTACACTCCATCACTCCAAATTTCTGAAGGATCTTTATTGCATACTTTCCTTGTCCAAAGAATACTTCATCATGCTTTTGCCATACTTCTAGTTCCAAGTAATAATGCATGAGACCTAGATCTTTCATATCAAATTCAGAAGCTAATTCCTTCTTGCATTGGATGATGAGAGACTTTTCACCTGTTATGAATAGATCATCAACACATAGTAGTAGGATTACAGGTGCACTGTCCACGACTTTATAGTAAAGGTTTGGATCTGCATGACTCTTGGAGAAACCAAGTCTCGTTAGATAGCTATCCATTCTAGCATACTAAGCCCTTGGAGCTTGCTTGAGTCCATATAGAGCTTTCTTTAATCTGCAAACGCGAGTGTCTCTGGAATGTACCTCAAACCCTTGAGGTTGTTCAATATATACTTCTTCTTCAATATCTCCATTGAGGAAAGTTGTCTTTACATCCATCTAATGTAAGTTCCATCCCATGGAAGTGGCAAGAGATATGATAGCTCTGATGGAAGTATATCTAGCCACCGGAGCAAACGTTTCCTCATAATCTTCTCCCTCCTTCTGGGAGAACCCTCTAGCTATAAATCTTGCCTTGTATTTATTCACGCTTTCGTCTGCTGCATGTTTGATCTTGTACACCCATTTTGAAGTTACTACCAATTTTTCTTTAGGTCTTGGTATGATTTCCCATACCTCATTTTTCATAATGGATTGATGCTCTTCCATCATAGCTTCTTTCAATTGTCCCTTTTGAACTGCTTCTTCAAATGTGGTAGGTTCTTCATCTAGAAGCTTTGTCATGTATGTTGCATAACATGAGAATCTTTTAGGTCTTTTACTCTTTCTGAATGTTCCTTCTGGAACCTTGAGTCTTTCTGCATCTTATAATGTAGCTTCAAGCTAAGTTGGTCTTTTTTTGGTCTTAGGTATGATATATGAATCAATGTTTTCACATGATGTTCCATCGTTGAGCACTTTGACCCAAAGCTTTATACCTACAAGAAGTTCTCAACAAACATGCAGAGCAAGTATACAGTGATAATATAAAAGGGGTTAGCACATTAGATAGTATAATACATTAATAAACATTACAAGCACGCCCATGGATAATAATCATATATTTGCAAGATATCAATAGGACGAGAAAGGAGTATTTCTATTAATAATTGGTCAGCAGAAGTGACAACGATACAGACTTTTGTGTCGGCACAGTTCAAAACCAAGAAACCAAGTTCCTTCCAACTGGGTTTCCACCACTTTAATCCTCCACCAAAGGAAAGCTCATAGAAAAGAGGCAATGAGGTCCTCTCAACAATAGGGAAAGAGCTTGGGGGCTGAACACTATGTTCAAACTTGAGGGACAAAGGGATGCAAACTCAATATGAAGTAATTTATCCAGAGTAACTTTTCTCTCAAAGTCGAATGCTTTCTCCTTCTTTTCCATAGGTAGAAATTGTTCTCTTATAACCTTCAAGATGCAACTGAAGGGTCGAGTTGAACGTTTCTAGTATATGGAAGGCCAAGGATTAGAGATCTCCTGTCGTGACATGGAAACCCGACCTCATTTTGTATTTTCTGGTACAAATCTTGATGTACACGGGTTGTAGTGGATCAACAAGCGTATATGCATCTTGCATAGCATATAGGGAGCATATATGTGGAAAAATGTATATTTTTAGCTCTGGATTCATCAAAAGGGGATGATAAGTCTACATAGGGAAATGGAAAAAGGCCCTTTGTGAAAGATATGAATGGTGAGGCAAATATTGCTATAACAAATGCCCCCTAATGTGTGAGATCAGAGGAGTATCTGCGATGGCCGAAATAAATTATGAATAACCCAGAAGTGGAGTGGTAGAGAACCAACTGGACAAACTCAATTACTCATTACATTATGTACTGACTTTGCATACATGGATGCCAAGAATATAATGCAGATCCATGTGGAAAATATACCAAACAAGTGTTCATGGCCATGAACAGGCAAATACAAATTCAGTTACATGCCAAAAGTTGTCATAGTCACGAACAAGGCCCAATGAAACTAGTCTGAAAATCAATATGAATATTTTTGTATACCACAGAGTACAATTTGATCTCACATGATCACTGAAGTCAAATAGGTACTGGTCCAATGAAGGGGAAGCAATAGCTCAGGAAAGCTACGACCACATAGTGATGTATTCAAGTCTTCTACACTATCCGCCAAGGGTGTAATTCTACATCATGTGAATAAATGTTTTGAGGTCGAACATGATGAGACATCATTTGATTACCGGTCATTGAGGTATACCATTAACAAACACGAGACAACCTGCCAATAATGAAAGTAGGTATCAAGGCACTAAGTACATTTCTACAAGTGTGAATAAAGGAGTTGGTGTCAAACGCTTGAGAAATCCATTGATCAGGAGACATTGATGTATTCCCATCTTCCAATGGAGAGACAACCTTCCACTAATGACTACAAGCCTCAAGGTACTCATAAAACTCTAGGTCCCATATCCAGAATAAATGAGTTGAAGTTGATGGAAAGAGACCTGCTTAAAGGAGAGCATTGAGGCATCTCTCATCATTCAACACGAGGAACAAAGAAGGAGCTTCATGATTTGGTGGAGATCGAACGAAGAACATGTTCACGAACCAATGAAACTGTGCATCTTTTGTGTGTTCCAAATGCAAGCAGTACATGAAAAAGATCCTCTGAATAGCAGCCAATGATGAAAAACTGCTAACAAAGGCAAGGAAACCACCAATAAGGCTAATGGAATCCAAGACACTACATGAATCCCAAAGTTTGAATAAATGTCTTGCCATTGAACATAAGGGAAACCACCCAGTCAATCACCAATGATGAAGTGTTGATTGTTGGGTTAAAGGTGACCTACCAATGATGAAAGTAGGGCCAGGGTGCATGATAAGACCAAAGTATCATGTGATTCTAAGACAAAACTGAGGGTATGGCCGAGATGTGAAGTCAATATTTATGAGGAGTGGTCAACACAGGTTGATGGAACGCCTTTGAACGAGAGCATGAGATATATGGTGGACTCTGGCAGCATAGACCCAACGATGTGACTATTAGATGCAGGAGGTATCCATAACGTTCTCTATAGGAACTGGAAGAGTAACCAGTCGGTAGAGAAAACTTTGTAGCAAGATCAACTTCCTAAGGCTATGCTAAACCAAAAATTATGATGATACAAGGTCTCAATAACTTTGTGCTATGTTCAAAGGTGACACGACTGCTACCAATTACAATATAGTACTCCCTTCCTGCCCATATTTTTTTGTTTTTTCAAAAAAAATGAATGTTATGATACAGAGGAGGGAATGAGTGTTGCAAGTAAGAAAAACTAGTTCCAACAGTGGAACGTACCTATGCTTAATGCAATGGAATGCATGTGGGAGATGGAAACTCGGGGTGATGTTCCCTCCAGTGTATAGGGTGTCAAATTGCAAAGGATATAAACAAGGCTCTTCTTGGTTGAGGATGCAAACTGCTTAGGCAACGGTTTATAACGCAAAGCGAGAACCGGCTAAAGGCTCAATACTGCAAGCGAGGGCATGAGATGCAATCACAACTTAATGCCAAAAAATGTCCTTTTTTATATCTTTTAGTCTACTTGGTGTGAAAGAGAGGTAAACTTGTGCCAAATAGACATCTTTTCAAATCCAATTTACGAGTGTGAAAAGGACAAGTTCACTCGATAATCTTTTCAATTTTTGGTAGCGAGTCAGAAAAGAGATTAACTAAGACTCACGACCTTTCAAATCCAACTTTAACGAGCATGAAAGGGACAAATCACTCGGTAATCTTTTCAGTTTTTAGACGAGTTGGAAAAGAGCTTAACTGAGACTCATTTTTGGGAGTCCATGGGTAATAAGGCCGCATGTGCATGAATGAGAAATGAGGTTCATCATACAATCATGTATTGAATTATAATGGACTGCCAGTCCTAAGGAAAAACTCGGCATGGGCACCAAATGACAAAGAGGTTCTAACTAGGGTACCCATGTTTGGTAAGTCTCTACCATTTATTAACGACGTTGTTAATAGAAGATGGGGGGTTATGCATCACAATAAATGGGTTCGTCCCTAAGGCGTAAAAAGCGGTATTCAAAGGATAATGCAAAATTCACGATGGAGTAGATACCTATCCTATATGCTAGGTTATGAATATACCTGCCTGAAGAGACAAACGACCAACTATGATGTTGAAATCCGCAAGAAAACTGAGTCAAAACTACGAAACCAGCTTAGAACCATTCTTGAATTAGTCTGTTAGGTGAAGCAGGAAACTATATCAAGTGGGTAAAAATAGCTTATAAATACTAATAAAATCATGAATTACTATATCATTTTGATTTTTACCCAAATAGTGCAATTTGGACTAAAATACCTCCAAGATTCAAATGACGATTGCGGGAGCGATAGGCAACGAAATCACGAACCGTCTAGATTAGGTAACTCTTCATCCCGTCTTCTTCAAATTCAATGGCGTACATTTTTTAATTAGGTTCTATTTTGTTAGTTTTTGAGGGTGCAACTTGGGGTTTTCAGTATACGTGGGTTTCTCTGAATAGGTCGCGTATACGACTAGATATACACACCTATGTGAACCACAGGGGGCGTATATAAGGCCCTACCTGCAACTGTGAGCAAGTAAAGTCGCGTATATGTATGCAAAAGGAAAAAAAGAGGGGTTTCTAACTCAAAAATGATTTGTTTTTTGCAGGATGGTGTTAGAATGGAGAGAACGTGAGCATGAGGAGGTAGATGTAGCAGTGGATAGGGATCCGATGGTTCAAGAGGCTCTAAAAAGATGTGGTTTATACAAGTTTTGGGCTCTCAAAGGAATGAGGGCCCATGTGAGGTTGTTGGAGATGCTGGTGGGCTATTAGGATCCCGATAGCGAGAGATTTATCCTTGATGGACAACCATTAAGGATCGAAGTAGAGGACATCTACTTGTTAACGGGTCTTTCATGCCGAGGAGAGGTTGTGAACCTCAAGTCATGTGGAGCGGGGAGTGGGATGAAGATCGAGGAGTATATCGAAGCCAACTGTGTTGTTGGGACTCCCATGGTGGGAAGTCAAGTCCCCATATGAGATATAAGTAACCTCAGCCTGAAGATCATTGTGCTCATGCTTACCAAGATTATAGGTTCGGACTCATTGCATCAAGCATCAAGGCCACTTATGTTTTACGCATTGGAGTGTGCAAGACCCACTGTCTACGATTGGTGTACCTCACTGTTGACCAATATGAAAGGTCAATTGACAGAGTGCAAGTAGGGGGGTAAACAAAACTTCAGGTTTTCCTCTATCCTTTGCAGCTTCTTTTTCGAGCGGGTTCCAGGTCCAGGACCCAGAGTGGAGATCCTTCCTAGAGGACCACATGATCCAGCCATGGCGCAGTGGATCAAGGTCATGAGATGGAAGGGGGGAGGTAGGGTGGAAACACCCTACAATGATGTTTTTTTCTTCTGGTGGCAGAGAAAAATCATTTCTATGGATGACTATCCCTATGCGGGGATTGATTTCAGAGGGGACCCAGATATGCCGCTTCCACCAGGAGCTGCCTACAATGCCATAGGTAAAAGTTTTTACATATTTCATTTTTTTGTATTTTTGTATTTAAGGAAACAAAAATATTTTTGGATGGTGTTTGAATATTAACTAGATACTTGTGTGAATGCAGATGTGGGTCTGCAACGGCCAGAGGGATTCCTATGACATAGATTGAGGCACCAGGGAGATGAGGCAATGGGAGGAGAAGTGGAGAGAGTCCTACAGAACATGCAGGTCAACCTGTCTCGTTTGAAACAAAGGATTCCTATGGTTCAGGTAGAGGATCTACCTGAAGCCATACAACGATAGGTTGTTGGTGTACCTAGAGCATGGGTATGAATCTTTCGGTGTCTCGCAAACACCATGGTTTGCTATCATGATACACATCCAGCACCATGGGCATAGATGTCATGGGATATGTATATCGGTTGTATATGTATGTTGAGGGTTTTAGCCCCAATTTTGTAATATAAAAACCATATTTTTTGAAATATATAAAGAGGGATCTTTGACTTTACTCATATCTTACAATGTGTACATTGATTTATTGGTTTTATTTACTTTATTAATGTGACAAATGCCAATCTAAAACATAATTAGCATAGGCATCGGATACATGATTAGATATCTATGGATGTGAAAATATGTAATAAAATCAAATTGTCATTCTAAAAGACATACCCGTAGGGATCAATGGAGTAACGTAGGATCATGCACACGGTAAGGGCCGTTCAACTGACATACTACTAACTGAGAATCCAGGCGAACCTCTAGAAAGTGAATACCTTGTGAGATGGCATCGTGCAAAATTTCTATGGCAGTGCTATATTCGGCCACATTATTCGTGGATGGCCCTAGGATAACACCACCTGAATACACCAATAGACCCTCGGGCAAGTAAATCACCCAAGCGGTGGAAGCCAAGTTCTGTGTATGACGACTGGATCCATATACAAATCCTAGGTAGACCGAAGACTCCATTGACATCTACCAACCAAAAGGGAAAACTCAATAAGAAAGCCAAAGACAAAAAAAAAGGGGGGGAAAGATGTATATACACCAAATTTGTATTAGTATACAAAGGGTTTTGCCCAAGCCTAGGGATTAAGCATAGTACCTTTTCAAGTAGAGCCCATTTCTGGGCTTGACCAGTTTATTCCCTTCATAATCTTCCAACTTGTAGGCTCCTTTTTCTAGAACACGTCACACGATATAAGGATTGTGCAACATGGGTTTAAACTTGTCTGCCCCTAGCGGTTCTTTGGCTTGTTCATACAAGAGGACCAAGTCACCCTTGGCATATGACCAGGGATAGATAGACTTGTCGTACTGAACCTTGACACATTTCTTGTTTTCCTCGATAGTCGTAAAGGCATCCTGACGTTGCTCGTCAAGACTCTCTAAGTGTACAAGGCGTCACTCTAAATCTGAAGTGTCAGGTAGGAGCTCGACTGCCAACTTGAGAGAAGGGATTTCACATTCAACAGGAAGTATCGACTCCACACCGTGCACTAACTAAAAAGGGGAAAAACTGGTGGCAGTCTTGACCAAGGTTTGGTATGCCCAAAGCGTGGGATATAGCATGATGTGCCAATCGGAATTACTCCAACTGACAGTGTTTTGCAAAATGGTTTTGAGCGACTTTTTGATGGCCTCTACTTGCCCATTTTCCTCGGGGTAATAAGGAGATGAGTTACCATGTCTAAACCCCATCTTGGATGCTAGTTCTACCATCATTTCATTATGAAAGTGACTGCCATGATCAGTGACAATCTCACACGGGATACCAAACCGGGCGATAATTTGGTTGAACACGAAGAAGGTTGGAGTCTTCCCATCAGATTTTATGGTAGGCATGGCTTCGACCCACTTGGTAAAGTAGTCGAAAACCACGATAATGTGTTGATGCCCCCCAGCCGAAGTTAGGTTGCAATCAATGAAATCTACCCCCCACTTGGTGAAGGGACTGATGGTAATGACTGGGTGAAGAGGGGCTAGGTACGAGCGCATTTTTCGAGTGAACACCTAGCAGGGGTGACACTTCTTAACGACTTCAATGCAATATTTAAATATGGTGGGCCAGAAGCAACTGATTCGCAGGATTTTTGGGGTTGTCACAAGCCTGGATAGGTGACCACCACAAGCCCCTTTGTGGCAATCATTTAGGACTAACTCGGCATATTCATGAGTTAATAAATGACGTAAGATACTATCTATTCCTCGGCGATATAAAGTGTCACTGACGATGGTATACTTTTTTTCTTGGTATCTAACACGTCATCGATCATCTCGTGAGAGATGCTGAGTGAACTTCAAGGTTTGAAGATATAAAACAATGTCTCCATACTAGGGGTCGGATGATGAGACAAGGAAAATGTGTTCATCTGCAAATGAATCGACATGGATAACATCCTCGTCTAATCATGGAAAATCATATATTAACTCTGCAAAAACTAGTGATTTCTTGGACTTGGTCTAAGCAAAGTTGAGATCAAATTCTTGTAAGATGACAATCCATTTATTATATTTCCTGCCTATGATATGCCTAGTGAGGACGTATTGAAACGGATTGACATCGGCAACCACAGTAGTCTTGAAAAGCAATATATAGTGTCGTAAATGGCAGGCAAAGCTAGATTTTCAATGCGAGAGTAATTAAGCTCAAGACCGACTAAATTTTGACCGAGATAGTAGATGACATTCTTATGGAGTTCATCATCTTCCTGAATTAGAACCATACCAATCGTTTCTTTAGACGCGACAATATACAATAAGTAATCTCTACTGTAATCAGGAGATTTCAACAAAGGGGGCGATACTAAGGATTTCTTTAAAGCATCGAAAGACTCCTGGGCTCACATATCCCAGATAAAAAGAGTGTCTTTCTTCAATAGGCACATGAAACCCTTAGTGATATTGGCATAATTCACGATAAACTGACGCAGAAAGTTAGCTTTCCCCTATAAACCTTGAAGTTCTCTAATCATGTGCGAGGGAGGCAATAGAAGTATTGCCTCAACCTGAAGAGGATCTACCATGATCCTGGTCTCAGAAACTAAGAATCCTAAGAGACGGCCAAACTTAACGCAAAAGATGCATTTGTGAGGGTTTAACCACATTCTATAGTAATGAAATATTTGAAAAACCAGCTGAAGGTGTGTAACATGATCCACTCTCTTGCGAAAGTAAGCAGCAAGATCATCTAGGTAATCTTTGACTATGTGCTTGAGATCGTGAAAAGCGAAAGTCATGGCGCGTTGGAAGGTTGCTCCAACATTTTTCAGGCCGAAAGGAATTTTCTGGTATGCAAATGTACCCCAAGGACATATAAATTCCATCTTGTGTTGGTCCTTAGGTTTGATCTGGATTTGGTTATATCCTGAAAATCCATCCATAAAGGAAAATATTTCTCTTCCCGCACACTCATCGAGAATCTGATCAATTGAATGCATGGGCAAGTTATCTTTAGGGCAAGCCTTGTTCAAGTCATGAAATTCCATACACACACAGATGGTTCCTTTCTTTTTATTCACAGGAACGGGGTTGGATGCCCATTCGGTTAAGGGAACTGGGTAGATGAAGCCAACATTAAGTAGCCTCTCCACCTCTGCCTTAATAGTGGGGGCCTTCCTAGGATTAACAGCTCTAAGACATTTTTGAACAGTTTTAGCATCGAGATAAGTCCTAATATCATGTTCGACAATCTGAGGGTTGATCCCTAGCATCTCTTCATATGACCAAGCGAATATATCTCGAAATTCTTGAAGAGGTTGTTGTAGATCAAAATCTCTTCTGGAAAACAATCCGCACCTATATTTATGTTCTCAATCTTGCCAGGGGTACGAGTGATATCGATCGGGACGGTAGGAGAAATACTCGCCATATTTCCTTCGGCATAAATGTCGTGCATGTCAAGTGGAACTACGGCGTGACCGACTATCTCACTCAAGGTAGACCAAAAATCATCTTGCTCGATTATTTCAAGACTTGGGAGAAAATAAGATCGATGATGCATATCATCCCAAGGTCTCTCGGAAACATTCATGGTTTCGAGGATGGATTTCTCTGAAGGCAAAGTCTCATATAAGAAATCATGTGAACAAGATAACGAGGTGGCCCATACAGGCCTAAGAACGGGATCATCCTTGTCCGTCTGTGAGGTAACAAGATTAGGATCAACAGAGGAGTCAAGAATGGCTTCATACGCAATCTTCATTGCCGATAGTGGCATAGCCATGCCAGCATGCGACTGACCTTCACTCGACGAAGTCGAAGAAGGTAGGGTCCATGGATCACTAAGATATGAAGTGTGGAAAGGAATGGACCTCCCTACTGAAGCAGGCCTACTAGACATGGCATAAACGTGGTGAATTGGTGCAGAGAAGTCAAAAGTACCCATGAGGGAAGAATACATTCTGACACTAATATTCTCAGTTGCCGACTGTGAATTGTCGATCACTGGGATTGACGTTCCAACAGATGCGTTTAGACTAGAGTACACAAAGGATAATTGATCGACCGTCACGATCTCTCCCTGATGAGGAAAAAAAAGTGTGCAAAAAATGTACGATATGACAGTGACCATAGCATAGCTCCAATTATAACCTAGTAACAATTTATAATCGAGAGGTGCATCAACTACCTCTACTTCCACCTCTACCGTCTTCCCACCTAACTGGACTGAAAAGGTGGGAAGAATACCATGAGGGATAAGGAATGACCATCAAATGCAGTCAATATGTTCGATGACTTGGAAAGGGTTGGAGAACCAATAGATTTCCAATAGACCAGGGACATCACACAAGTGGCAGCACCTTCATCAATGATCGCTCATTTGATCATATACTTGGAATACTCCACTTGGATTTGGAAAGCCACATGGTAGGTTAAGCGAGGCTTCACATCCCTGACATCAAACTTGATAACTTTCGAGCCACTAGGTTCTGGATCTCCTAAGGCAGAGAGTAAGGCATTCCTCTATGATGGACACGTCTAGAGTACCTCCAAAGCCGACATCGCACAAGGGGTTTGTGATCAGGGGATCAAATTTTGCTCAAATTTCAAAGTGCTCGGAATGCAACAAAATCAATTTCATTGCGTCCGTCTCGTCTTCCTGATTCCGGCGGTATATTTACTTTGTCAAATGGACTCCGTATAGAGAAGATATCACGATCTATTCGTCAAGTCAAATAGGCAAAAAAAGTTTGGTGTTGACTGTACAGTCCGTACGGTCTGACGTGGCAGAGCCGTACAGGCTGTACGATGACGGGTCAGGTGGTGATGTGGCAACATATGGTTGGTTGACAATTGGTAAACCAGAAGATGACACGTGTCTTTTGGGTGGCAAATGATATGAGGACACATGGCCCAATCAGTGGGTGCCATGTGTCACTCGTTGATTAGGTTATTGTTTGTATGTAAAATTTTTGGTGTCCACGGGGTTCAACCCCTGGACCTCCCACACTGCATAGTCTTAACAAACTCCGATCGACCGTTGGGTTACATTTTGTGCTTTGTTATGTATGTCAACGCATATATATTTAAGTTTGATTGTTGTTTAAATGGAAAGGGGGTCGGGCCGGGGCTTAGCCCCGACCCATGGTCCTATTACATAACACGTGACCGAATGGTATGTGCGTGCGACCGTTATACCTATTGTGCGGTTGTATGGTGTGTGGCCCCATTTCAAATGGGCGTGGAACTCGGTCACATGGGTTCACATGTGACCATGTATGGAGCGCGGGGAAGTTAAACGGTCAAATGGTTGTAACCTTTGTTAACCACTTTTTATCAAAGCGCGAGGTCACATGACCCATACGCCCAGGTGCCTAGGCGGTTAGGGGCTAGCGCGCCCTTAACCATTCTATGGTTTTCACCGTTGGCGCGGTTGCACCCGGTGCTGGGTTCTCACGCTTTAAAATGCGTGTGAGCCAGGTTCAATCAGAAAGGGTGCGTTTTGTAGATGCAGAGACAACAAGCTTGAAGAGGGAGACTTCGAGGAGGCCTAACTTCTTCATTTTTTGACCGATTGAGGTGCCGAAAGAGCCCAGACAGAGGTTTTTGGACACTCTGAAGCCATTGGAGCACTCGGTTTGTCAGTTTGAGCATTGTAAGACATGTTTTTGAGCACTTTTTGAGCAATTAATAATAATGATCCATTGGAAGCTGGACCAGGAGATGTAGCCCAAGAGAGGGGTGAACTCCTTTATCAATTGTTGTGCTTATGTGTTTATGTTCAATGATTATGCTACTGTCTATGTGTAATTTGCATAAGTAATCCATTAATCTATGTGTTGCAAACTGATCCATTTGCTTTAAACACATAACATTCACTTGCAATACTTTTCAAGTTTTTCAAGTCTTCTTCATTTTTAGATCAAGTTGGTATCAGAGCACTGGTTTTGAAGACTTGATTGTTTGCAAGTTTTGTTTCTGATGCTCACAAGGTTGAAACTCACAAGAGGAGAAGGTCAACTTGTGGAGCCAAGTTCTCATCTGACAAGGAGGAAGCATATTCATTCACTGCAAGTTTCAGAGAGACATTCACCAAGCATGGCTCGTGCAGAAAGTCATGAACGTGTTC
>JASDQU010371609.1:59567-71736 GCA_032191745.1 Picea mariana
GTGTGGGAATGGGTTCGTCAGCGCAGCGGGTGGTAGATTTAAAATCCTCGCAGCCTTTGCAAGTTTGGGGCATAAGCGTGTAAGGTGGTCATCAGTACAAAGTTTACAAGGAAACTTCACCTTATGCTTCTCTTTCTTTCCCTCTCCAACATTATCATTTTGTTTCCCATTATTATCTTTGTCCTTGGGTTTATTATTATTCTTCCCACCCTTACGATTATTTCGACCTTTCCTTTTATTCCCATCTGGTTGTTGGTCACCATTTGGGTTCTTCGACGATTGCACGGAATGTACATCCATCGATTGGGTGGGTTTGGAAGATCCATATGAAGCTGGCCCTCCAACAGACTTCATTGCCAAGTTTGTGGATTTTACATTGGTGGACCCTACAATGGCATTGGCATGAAGTCTAGGATTCTATCTAGGATCGTGATTTGGCCGCGGTGCATCTGGAAGAAGGTGGTATAACATCCCAGATTGAGCATATATTAAATCAAGTTGTTGGGCTCTAAAGATAGCTTATTCCTCGTTGAAGACCCCGGAAGTAGCAACGTCCTTTGAAATAGGAGCGTGCAAAGACTTTAGGAACTATTCTAGAATAAAGGTCAGGGGTATAGGAGTCTTAACCAATCGCCTTTGCCTACGCCATTCCTGGATATGGTCTGAGATGTGAGTGTCAGTACCCTGGAGTAAAGTCGACAAAATTTCAAGGCCAACATCATAATGAATGAGCAGTTGAAAGTGGTTGAGAAAGGCTAGCACCAACTGATGAAAAGACCCATATTTTCCCCTAGGTAGCTCAATGTACCATTGCAACGCGACTCCAATGAGAGTGCACTCAAACAATTGTAATCTAATAGAATCACGATTCAGAGAATTCGATGAGCACCAAAGGTGAAAAGTAGTGATGTGGTCACCAGGGTCCTCGCCATTTTTACCTTCAAACTTTGGAATGTCTGAGAGAAGTTTGGTAGGGATAGGGAACCATGTGGGATCATGACTCACTGGTTCATTAATTAGTTTAGACAAATCTGGTAGATTAAGCATGGCCAGAAAGGGAATACGGGGTTGCGACACCTGGCCCCATCCTCCCGCAAAATATTGTGTGTTAGGAACTGCATTCCATCCAGGATTCTGGTAAGGACCAAAACCTTGTCCGAAATTAAAAGACCCTCCTCCGGGGTGATTCGTAAAAGATGGATTGGGCATCATTCCGGTAGGAATGTTCTAATAAGGGTTATGAAAATTTCCCCCAGTTGGATTAGATCCAATCTAAGGGTTGTTAAAATTTCCCCCAACTGGATTAGATCCAGGTTGGGGAGTGCCCAAAGTGTAGGAATGACCTCTTGTAGGTGGGAACCCAGAGGATTGAAGTGGATTCGTCATGCCAAAAGTATTGGTCGAAATTGGCACCGAGGGGATAGGGATATAGGGCAGAGATTGTCCGCTAGCTGGGTTGTTCCATCCAACAGTAGAAGGATTATACCTGGGTTCAATAATAGGGACACTTCCTACTTTAGGATTCGCTTGGGGAATATGAGAACCACCAAACGGGAAAGGAGTGTAAGGAGGTGTAGTGCCCCCAAGTCCAAATCTAGCATTAGTGCCAACAACTGGGATGGCAGTCGAAAACTGTGAAGTGAAGTTAGGTATACCATAAGAAAATGGACTAGAAGCCATAAGGATGGTCTGAACATTGTAACTTGGTGAGTGACCGAAACCCCTAAAAGGGTTTGACGCAAGAGATGAAGCATTAACTATAGGTCAAGCCACAGTACTGGTATAAGCCTCCAGCACTGCAACTGTAGTGATTGCAGGTGTCTAAGGGGTGCCATTAACTATAGTGGGTATGGGAGTCGAGGAACTCCCAGTGTTCTGAAGACTAGACTCGGTACTCATCCTTGTGGAACCAAAAGTATGAAAAGTGGATGTGTGTGTACCAATCCTGATAACTCTAGGCCTTTTAGAAGGAAAGAACTCAAAAATCAGTGGTAACTGTAACAACCGACAGGAACTATGAGGAAGCTGGTCCAACTCCACGACGACTTATGACTCTCCAACAAATAAAAATATATCTTAAGGCCAACTAGTAGTCAAAGAGCATACCAAAAAGTCAAACGACCAATATGCATGCAAACGGGCTAAAGTGGTTGAGGGGCCTCCCTCGCTAAAGAAGGTATGTCTCCTCCAAGAGGGACCTGAGACTCCTCGCTAAAGTTTGGAGGTAATAAAATCAGTTATAAGGGCCCTCGTAGGCTTAACAACTAGTCGGTCAAATCCCCCCGGAGAGGTAATCCTCCATAAAGGTTGTGTGTTGTCCAACCCCTATCTGACTCAGGATACAAGCAGAATAACCCCTACAAGTAACCTATGAGATACCTAAGTCAAGAAACTAATAAACCATTGTATAACCGATGCACAAGCAAGAAGTCGTAAGTCCGGATCACTGTATGGGAAGGGTAGCAAAGCCCGAAACCTTGAAAGAACTGCCTCTCACAGAGGTATGGGTAATAGAAAGATCCCCAAATACGAATAAATCCATAGAAATATCACTGACACTAGGTGAGTATCCAGGGGTTATCCCTTCAACTAACTTCGTATGACCTCGTGATTAACTCCGGTGTGAGTGGAGCCTCTTGATATTACCAATTATACAATGGACT
Source organism: Picea mariana (assembly GCA_032191745.1). NCBI lineage: Eukaryota > Viridiplantae > Streptophyta > Pinopsida > Pinales > Pinaceae > Picea > Picea mariana. Next base: position 62,231 of record JASDQU010371609.1, read on the forward strand.
TCTCAACTCCCTGTCTTAGACACATATGTTGATTTAATTGCCTTGGAGAAGTTTACTCACAAGATCCTATTCCAAGGCACTAAATCCTAGGCTAGTTTGTGCACCCTAAAAAGTAAAATCGTGACTAATAAATTTTAGTTTAAAGCATAAATTTTATTGGTTGTGGTTACTCAAAAAGGTATGGAAGTGAAACTCATGATGTTATGACTCTGCAAGAAAATAAATATGGATATAATGCAAAGTATATCTTTAAATTTTCAATGAATGATATGCTAATAAGAACAATGCAGTATTCAATTTCAACTCTGCAATTCAGAAGTAAAATGAAATCTTTCACTAAATGCACTAAGCTAATGATAAATATTCAAAGATGAAAAATGCCAACCAATGCAAAATGCCTTTTTCTTTTTTGTATTTTCAATATACTAAAAAGAAAATGCATGGATTGATGAGCAATCTGATATATAAATTCTACTATGTATAAAAGAAATAACTCGAGCAGAATACCAAGCAACCACGCAAACAACCCAGAGAACAAGAACAAAAAAAAAATGGAAAACAAAGAGAAAGACTCTGCCCAAAAATTCAACTCCTAACAGGTTTCCTGTCATCCCAGATAATCTTAACAGACACTACAGAGACCTAAGAAGGCTCAACAATCTTCAAATCACACCCAACAGACACTAAACCAAGCAAACAAGCAAGGGGAAGTGGTATATGTGACTGTTCAGGTTAACAAAGCGTATATACGCTTCTTGCAGTGAGACAACAAGTGTGTATACGCGACTGTCAAGGAAAAAAGGGTATATATGCTTCAAAAGAAGGCCAGGCAAGAGAAAAAGGCTGAAAACTCAGACCTAGAGTGAAAAGGACATGTGAAGCAATGATATGACAAGAAACACAGAGGAAAAAAAGCAATGTAAGAAGAAAAAGTACTTCAACCCTTAGAAGGAAGATTTCTCCCTAGTTGAGTCGCCATTTCTGTTACAAGAGAAAAACTCTCTATGGCCAAGGGTAAACCACAACACATAGGTATGACTGTAGGAATCAACTCAATTCAAACATATGCTATATAAACTAATGTGAAATATAATAAAGAGGCCTACCTCGATCCAACGTTTGGTGATGTTCCATCGTTGAGCACTTTGACCCAAAGCTTTATACCTGCAAGAAGTTCTCAACAAACAAGAAGAGCAAGTATACACTGATAATATAAAAGGGGTTAGCACATTAGATAGCATAATCCATTAATAAACATTACAAAAACGCCCATGGATAATAATCATATATTTGCAAGATATCAATAGGACGAGAGAGGAGTATTTCTATTAATAATTGATTAGCAGAAGTGACAACGATATAGACTTCCATGTCGGTATGGTTCGAAACCAAGAAACCAAGTTCCTTCCAACTGGTTCTCCACAGCTTCAATCCTCCACCAAAGGCAAGCTCATAGAAAAGAGGCAATGAGGTCCTCTCAACAATAGGGAAAGATCTTGGGGGCTAAACGTTGTGTTCAGACTTGAGGGATAGAGGGATGCAAACTCAATATGAAGTAATTTCTCCAGAGTAACTTTTCTCTCAAAATCGAATGCTTTCTCCTTATTTTCCACAGGTTGAAATTGTGCTCTTATAGCCTTTAGGATGCAACTAAAGGGTCGAGTCAGAACGTTTCCAGTATATGGAAGGCCAAGGATCAGAGATCTCCTGTCGTGACATGGAAACTCGACCTCATTTTGTATTTTCTGGCACAAATCCCGATGTATGTGGGTTGTAGTGGATCAGCAAGCATATACGCATCTTGCATAGCATATAGGGAGCATATATGTGGAAAAATGTATATTTTTAGCTCTGGATTCATCAAAAGGGGATGATAAGTCTGCATAGGGAAATGGAAAAAGGCTCTCTGTGCAAGATAGCAATGGTGAGGCAAATCTTGCTATAACAACCATATGATCTCAAGGCTCATCAAAGAAGGGAGAGGGAACTTCCCTCAAGTGGAGTCACCAGGAAAACTAGGAAAGGATTTGGGATAACTTCCCAAGAGGTGTTAAGGCTCAGAAAATGATTCAAAATCCTCTTGGATAATGGCACCAAAATGTTATCACATGGATTGTAGCTTGGGAAAATCCCAACCTAGGTCACAAAGGTGAGACAACTACAGGAGTACCTACCCATTGTCACCTTAGATAGACACTCCCCTTGGGGGAATCTTGGTGACCCTAAGGGGATTTATATGGAAAGTAAAAAAATGATGATGAACACCCCTATATATGAAGTTTGAATATGATAAAAGTCTTGAAGATGAGTCTTGAGAAGGGGAAAATGGTTTCCAAGTGTTGAATACCTACAAAACAATGTTAGCCATGCCCGGAACAAGACAAATGATAGAAATAAAATCCTTGAACCAAAGGGGATCAAGAAAGAACCCTTGTTGTCCCAAATTTGCAGCAGTATATGAATGTATAAATAAAAAAACAAATGATATATATATCTTTAAATCTAACCATAAAAAATCAAGTACAAAGTGTTCAAAATAAATCTAGCAATGACTAGTTAAACCTCCAATGATTTAGCGAAGACTTTGATGGTATTTAGAGTTGTTTATTAACTGTTATCAACAAGTTATTATGACAACCAAGTGGTTGTAACAAAAAAATTCTATAGAAGCAAGATCTAGCCACATAAATCAACAAGTAAACCACCCAACAATTATCCAATAACAAGTAGAACAATAACCAAAGTTTAAAAGTGAATTTCAGTGGTAGAGTAGTGAGCAATAGATGATGAAAATATGATTTTGCAGAAACCCTAATGGTTGTAGCATTAATTTGTAACAAAAAAGAGAATTAATTGGATAAACTAGATTCCCTTAGGGCGCAAAGAAGCCTAAAGCATGAATAATTGATTCCAACTTGAACAACTGCAATATCTAAAAAATTCACGTATACCAATGCAATGATTTTATATATCCAATGCAAATTAGACTAGTGCCAAATCAATTGGGTTATGGAGTCTCTTATGCAAAAGACAGTTGTGTTACTTTTCTAGGGGTGTAATCCTTTTTATTCCCTAGAGAAAATAAAATGAACAAGGTAAATCTAGGAGGGTGTAAGACCTTTTACTCCTCCTAGCAACCTTTGAAAGAAAAGATTATTCAATGACAAAATGATAGATATTGGTGGAGGGTGTATGCATTTATACTCCTCCAAGATTTTACAAAATTAACCTTGAAACTAATAAGAAAGAACACAAACCATGAATTCCTTACCCAGTCCAAGAAATAACAAGATAAAACCTTCTTTACCAAGAATATTCCACCACAATAACAAGAACAAAGAATCTAAGAGATATCCCCCTAGCTTTCCATCACCAAAAGACCAGTATTAGCATCCAAAAGAGACCAAAAAGAGATAGTGTACCTTTCCCAAGTAGGGAAAAAATTTCAGCCAACAAGTATGTAATTCTCAAGTGAGTTATGTTCCAAATGAAATGAAAGTGACCTCTATGTATAGGAGATCACTAAAAACCAATTTTTCCACTTTTTAAAAGTCAACATCAAATTAGAGAGACCGACCTCCCTATTTTTCTTTTACAACTTAAAATTACAATATCATAAAATAAAATCCCCCCTTTAGGGGTGACATCATACCCTAAAGGGTGACGTAGGGCATCCAAGAGAGGCGTTTTGACCTAGGATGAAGATTGTTGGGCATCCAAAGGCCATAAAGCATGCCACTAAGTTCTCTAGCATGTGTCAAGTGTCTCTCTCTCCATAAAAACAAGCCACATCATCATCAACCATGAGAAATCATATAAAAACCTTAATCCCATGTGATGTCTAGGGCATAAGGGGTGACGTTTTATTCCTTCCAATGCCATCGTTGGGGTGCAATGAGATGGAACATGGTCATCTCATGGTTTCCAAGTGCCTCCCAAGGAAACGTTCCTCTTCCCATGTTTCAAAGGAGAGGGGGCGCATCATTCAACCTATGGGCTTCATGCCCCAATGAAACATCCAATTGACCTTCTGCCTTCATGGAAAAACTTTCACCTGTCAAATCCATGCAAAGAAAAAAAAATCTCCCTCCAAGGGTCCACAAGTCACACATATCATGCCAAGTAATCCATATCTAATAAAAGAACCACCCAAACATGTGCATCAAATTCCCCCCTTTTCAAAATAAACAAATGCTTAGAGGCCTTATACAACTTGCCAAATTTTAAAATGGGAGGGTTGTCATGGTGACCTATTGGGTAAGTCATTCCCAAAATCAAGCAGTGTTTCCCAAGAATACCCTTTCTAAGTCATGTATTAGAGTATGAAGTGGATGAGGGTTTAACTTTTGAGCATGGGGTTTCTTGACATACAAGGAATCATATTGTCTCATTTATGGGCACCTTTGTAGAGGGTGTGCTTGCTCTTGAGTTACCAACTATTTAGGTGTTATTTTCCCTAGACCCCTTCTTATCCATCTTTCCAATCCATGATTTCATTTATTTGTAATTTTCTAGTTCCATTTATAAGGTTTCAAGCTTTAGCATTTGCTATTTGGGAGCGGGGCAGGCACTGAGTAAGTAGAGCTCAAGTTGGACCGGATTTTGATCGTCCTTATTCACCGTGTTCACTTTCTTTTCAATATAGTTTCTTATTCTTTTATATTATCTTCCATCTTCCTCCAGTCCGTCATCCCCTCTTCCCATGAAATGAGGTACAAGCCCTTCTTGGGTCAGTAATGCCCGAAAACCAAAAATATGAAGAAACAAAGGGAAATGGGTGTGGAAAATGATAAGTATGAATGAGAGTGGTATGATGAATATTCAAGGAGACCCCCCATTAATAACCCTATCCTCGAGGGTGACCCACTTGCTAGGAAAACATGTCAATCACTAAGGTGAAATAAGGCAAAATGAATAATTTCCAAGAAAACGTTTTCAAATTCAAGAAATGACCCTTTGCAACATGTTCAAATGCTTCATTTATTAGAATGACACTTAGCACAACACTAGACTTGTTACCTCATGAAGCAAGACATGTTTTCCTCTATGAGTCAAACTCGGTGTGGTGGATGTTGCTGCCATCGATCGGATGGTGATGTGTGGTGAGTGAAGAGTTTCCTATTGATCTCCCATGTCTACAACTTACCGACCTTGAGACATCATCTCCTTAGTTATCCCTAGAAATGAGGGATAGCACCTATAATTACATCAAGCTTTGGCTTAAGATAGGCATGCTATCTTCACTACACTAAAAACTTGTTGAGATAATATGTCAACCACACATGAATCTAGGATCTAACTAGTTGGATATTATCTTCCATATCAAACTAGATCTAACATTCTCCTAAAATATAAAAACAAAATCCTTAGGTAGAGACTAACTCCATTGAAAATGACCAATAATCATAACAATCACAAATATGATCACAGATAAGATGTAGGAGTTAATAATTCCAACACTCCCCCTTAACGACTATTTATCTTAATCTTTGTCATGTCAGGTCTTCATTATCATCAAGTCCTCTGCAGCAAATGCTCCACCATGAATCGAAGAACCTCCTGATGTCCTTTTTGTACATGGTTCATTGAACTTCTTGATGAATCCCCCTGAATGTAAAACTTATGGTTTTAAGGAACCTTGTAGAGTCTGCAACCTTTGTATTAAACTCAGTTTGAATTGATTTAACTTCCCTGAGTTGATAAGTGACTAAGTCAACTCGACCAATGACTCGGCTCGGTGGGTCGGTTCAATATCGAACGGGATGATTCAAAGCATGACTCAACTGATTTGGTACCAAACTGGCCCTACTCAACCGACTTGGTACCAAACCGGCCCTACTCTACCAAGTCTGTACCTACTTAAAAAAAAGGTTTGACTAAAAACATTGGCAATTAGTGGTAGTGTTAATTCTTAAAATAAAAGGATAAAAAGAAAAGACAAAGGAAATGTCAACTTACATGTTTAACATTACCATTAATTGTTTCAAGATGTTTGAGAGTGCTTCCAACGTCATTGGACTTCATATGGAGAAAGTAGAATTTCATATCCCATTCAATATTTAGTAGACGTAACAATTTTCAATATTTTAGGATTGGTAGGATTGCAACATTTTCATTGGATTCTATCACGAATGAGGTTATGACATTGGCATTTAATAAAAAACACCAAGTGCTTTATGTACCTCAATATTGGTGGTATTGATTGTTCAACTCCTCTATCATGACCTTAACAAAAATGTACCCATTGCTAGCAATGGTGATGAGTTTGATGATTGATCATGTTGATCAATGATATGTACTATGTATTTTGTAGTACAATAGTAGCTTGTAGCATGTTTTCTGGACTCTAAAAGCCATTTAGAGCCTCATTGATTATGTATTTTGTTGTTGATATGTATTACACTCGATGCCATTTTGATATATTCACCATTACATGGTATATAGATAAACAAACTTTGCATATTTTGCCTCTAATGGTTTGGAATCTTTAAAATATTTTTTTTTCATTAAAATTTCATTATTTTATGTATTTTTTTTAACAAAGTCATTGAAATAGGATCGGTCTGAATCAATCCAAGTCCGAATTCATGGGTGACCGAGTCAAATTGAAGTCTGAGTCCAAGTTTAAAAACTATGTCGGCAACCAACATGGTCCACTCATAGAGTATCCAACCAACATATGGCCCACTCCTCCAAGTGTTTAACAATTCTATAACAGAAATATCTACAAGATCAAACAAGTTATCCAAATCATTAGGGACACATGGAAAAAGGGTATGCATGCCTATCTAGGTCTTACATCTATATGCCCTTTACATGTTACATGCATAGATATAGGTACATATAACTGACAAACTCCATCTCATAGAGACAACAAGTACAAGCTTTGAAAACAATGTGTAGGTACCACTACAAAAATTCTCTTGAGTAGCACTCTAAGCAAGATAGAAGTTTAAATACATACATCATAGACTTGCTATAAATACAAGTTGTGATTCATATTTCCATATGGTCAAGTCTGTGTTTGTTCAAGACAAGTCAGACAATTTACCTTATTTGTCCATAATCATTTGACTTCTATTGTTTCCAAAAGCATTGTCACCAACTTCACTTGGAAAAAACTCTAAAACACTTTCCTGTATCGAGAACAATATCTTTGTCCTTCCTGTTGCAATCTCACCATTCCACTCCAGAATTAAGTCTGCAATCAACCCTTGGCTTTTCTAGAAAGAACAATGCAACTTCATTGTATTTTAACTGCCACAATAACCAACCAATGGTTATTCATCCAAACAAATCGCTTCCATCTCAAAACCAAAAAATGTTTGTGCTCCTCCATTCACTTGTAGCATTGTTATCTCGAACAACATAGCACCTAGGAACCAACCATACCTTTGGGCTGAACACTAATACCACAGAGATTGATTAGGAACCTATTGTACTCCAAGGTCTAACATCAACCTAATTATAAATATTGAACAACTGGCCATTCTATGGACATATTTCCATCTACCGAGACACCAAGGTACCCAACCATGGTGCTCGCCAGTTCTATAGGAAAATGGTCTAAATACGTGATGTAGAAAAAGTCAATCTTACATTCTTTATGCACCTGTCAATGAGGAGTTATAGTGCATGATTCATCAAACAATATTACATTAAGGAACTATGAGAGGAAACAAACCACATAGCTATGTTTCACATAAACTACATAGCTACAACACACCTTACGAGACAGACTCATGAATAATTTTTACATCACAAAATATTGCCACATAGGGCTACAAATCATGAGCAAGAGATAATGACATCTATTCATATACCTTCTTGTTCCTTTGCAATTGTTGTCATTGTCCAATCTGTCCAATGGTTGTCTTGGATTTCCATATTCACCTATGATTTGTTAAAGTAGTCAATTTTAACAAAACCATTACACTACTTATTGAGTTGGCTAGGCTCAATAAGTTGCTTTTACAAATCCCAAAAAAATTCAAGGACACATTTCAGTCCACCAAGACCTCATAAAATGTTTATAGTGGCTTCTTCGAAAGGCTATAACGACATTCAATCCTAGATTATACACAACATCACCAGCAATTTGGCTCTATGCAGCAATATTTGTCCTCTCTACAACATTACCAGCAATTTGGCTCTATGCAGCAACGTTTCTCCTCTCTGACAACAGTAGTAGAGGCTTCAACACTTCCACATATTTACATATGTGATGGCAAACGATCGTATTCATTCAGTGGAGACACGGATTCACCATCCCTGCAACTTCTGATCACGATCTCCATTTCATGCTTTGCAAACGAAATTACTTCGCAGTAGTTCCTTCTCGAAGCCAAGGTCCAATGAAGCCACATTTTCTGTGACAAAATTGTGATCTTTTGAAGTGAGTCGGGAATTCCCTATGCTTCTTACTTTAGCGCAGGCTTTATGAGCACTATAAAAAGGTGTTGGAACGCCAAGGCCATGTCCTTCCATGAGCTCCAGACTCCAGTGCTTTGTCAAGCTCGATGTGTGGAGGAGCTGCGTTAGCACTGTTGTTGATCTTCTAGAGGGAGCAAATTCCCCGTGCTTCTTCCTTTAGCAGAGGCTTTATGAGCGCCATAAAACGGTGTTGGAATGCCAACAACAGGTCGTGGGTTCGAATCTCCCGGGAGGGCAAATTTTGATTCTGCGGAGTGGTTGATGAAGTTCTTGGAAGGTTTCTGTGTCGTGGGGATACTGTGTGCAGGCCTTGGACAGGATCGAGCTTCCCCGCGTTCTTGAATCCCCCCTGTAGACGTTCTTGGCGTGGGGATATTAGTTTATTATAATTAAGAGATATTATTTTCTTAAAAAGAATAAAAGTATGGGGAGATCTATTCTTGGTATGAAGAGAACACTGTTTATGTATCTATTTTCTTTCTAACCAGAGTTATGTGTGATTAGTTAGTTTGTTTTATGCTAATATTTTTTCGCTTATTTCAAATCAGGAAATAACCTCAAAAAATGGAAAATCGAAGTTTTGTAAACTTTGATTATCACAGACCACTGTAGATTTGATGGATAGATATATAGATATAGGTTAATTCTGAAATGAAATGAATAAATTTGATGAATATTTAATAGAATTGATATGATAGATAGAAAGATGGTAATAATTCTGTTTGCATATATTTGGATGTAATTTTTTCCCATCATTGTGATAAACAACCGTGTACTGTGAAAATCTTTGTCTTATATAGATGATTTGTATTGAAGATGGTCAGATTCAATGATTTTCAATTATGTTTTCCACTAGGTTAAATCAGATTTGCTTTTTCTTAATTTTCAATTGGTTGAATGATCCAAGATCCCAGCTTTGAAAACCTAAACATCATCAAACCTAAATATAAAATTGTTGTTGGTTTTGTCTTTACAGTGAAATGTTTAGTTTCTTAATAATAAAAGTTGTACCATAAATATTCAAACATTTGTAGTGATAGATATTTATAAGAATAGACATTCAAACATGTGTA
>JASDQU010371609.1:119621-133370 GCA_032191745.1 Picea mariana
CGAGTTGTTGGATGTGCTACCAGTAGTCTAGAGAGATTATTACTACCTCACGAATACATTTTTTCAAGTCAACTTCGACGTAAATTCTTGCACAGGAGAAAATATTCTCCTTCGGCTTGGAACAATCTATGTAACATCCAATGGAGTTTCCTATATAGTGGAAGGCATCATTGTTCCAACAATGAAGGGGAAGATGAGGCAACCGAACTCACACCAACATTGTTGAGGGCACAACATTCTCTGGGATGAAATCTGGTATCCATTTGTTTAATTACATTCCTTTGGCACCTAAGAAATAGAGTCCACTTCTGAATATTAAATCTTTGTCTTCTTTGTTTTCAAAGAGGAATGTGAAAAAGCCTCTTCCACATAAGTAATGGGTTATTGAGCCTCTAATGAGAGGCTTCCAGTTCTTCTCTATCCAAGTAGCAATTGTCTTAGGCGACGGACAAATTCCTGTAAATTGTCCAATTAGCCCTCGATCAACCAAGGCTGGTGCTTTTCCCCTGACCGAGGTGGTAGGGAAGGCCACTTTGGGCATTTCTGCTAGCTTTTTGACAAACTGGGTAAGCTGAGTCTTCACGGATTTCACCTTCACGGATTTCACCGATACGACCACCATCAAGGCCTGTGCGTCTTCATCTGAACCATAGCCCCCCTACCATTAACGTGAACCATAGCAAGTGTTTGCAGAACTCACGTGGGGCTCCAGAGCTCTCACATGAAGAGTAAATATTAAAGAGTTGTAAAAACATTGCAACTCTATGAATATTTTTATAACTACACATGTTTGAATGTCTATTCTTATAAATATCTATCACTACAAATGTTTGAATATTTATGGTACAACTTTTATTATTAAGAAACTAAACATTTGACTGTAAAGACAAAACCAACAACAATTTTATATTTAGGTTTGATAATGTTTAGGTTTTCCAAGCTGGGATCTTGGATCATTCAACCAATTGAAAATTACGAAAAAGCAAATCTGATTTAACCTAGTGGAAAACATAATTGAAAATCATTGAATATGACCATCTTCAATACAAATCATCTATAAAACGATGTCGAATAAGACAAAGATTTTCACAGTACACGGCTGTTTATCACAATGATGGGAAAAAATTACATCCAAATATATGCAAACAGAATTATTACCATCTTTCTATCTATCATATCAATTCTATTAAATATTCATCAAATTTATTCATTTCATTTCAGAATTAACTTATATCTATATATCTATCCATCAAATCTATAGTGGTCTGTGATAATCAAAGTTTACAAAACTTCGATTTTCCATTTTCTGAGGTTATTTCCTGATTTTAAATAAGCGAAAAAATATTAGCATAAAACAAACTAAAAGATCACACATAACTCTGGTTAGAAAGAAAAGAGATACATAAACAGTGTTCTCTTCATACCAAGAATAGATCTTCCCATACTTTTATTCTTCTTACAAAAATAATATCTCTTAATTATAATAAAATAATATCCCACGCCAAGAACGTGTACAGGGGGGATTCAAGAACGCGGGGAAGCTCGATCCTGTCCAAGGCCTGCACACAGTATCCCCACGACACAGAAATCTTCTAAGAACTTCATCAACCACTCCACAGAATCAAAATTTGTCCTCCCGGGAGATTCGAACCCACAACCTATTGGCATTCCAACACCGTTTTATGGCGCTCATAAAGCCTCTGCTAAAGGAAGAAGCACGGGGAATTTGCTCCCTCTAGAAGATCAACAACAGTGCTAACGCAGCTCCTCCACACATCGAGCTTGACAAAGCACTGGAGTCTGGAGCTCATGGAAGGACATGGTCTTGGCGTTCCAACACCTTTTTATAGTGCTCATAAAGCCTGCGCTAAAGGAAGAAGCATAGGGAATTCCCGACTCACTTCAAAAGATCACAATTTTGTCACAGAAAAAGTGGCTTAATTGGACCTTGGCTTCGAGAAGGAACTACTGCGAAGTAATTTCGTTTGCAAAGCATGAAATGGAGATCGTGACCAGAAGTTGCAGGGATGGTGAATCCGTGTCTCCACTGAATGAATACGATCGTTTGCCATCACATATATAAATATGTGCAAGTGTTGAAGCCTCTACTACTGTTGTCAGAGAGGAGAAACGTTGCTGCATAGAGCCAAATTGCTGGTAATGTTGTCAGAGAGGACAAATATTGCTGCATAGGGCCAAATTGCTGGTGATGTTGTGTATAATCTAGGATTGAATGTCGTTATAGCCATTCGAAGAAGCCACTATAAACATTTTATGAGGTCTTGGTGGACTGAAATGTGTCCTTGAGTTTTTTTGGGATTTGTAAAAGAAACTTATTGAGCCTAGCCAACTCAATAAGTAGTGTAATGTTTTTGTTAAAATTGACTACTTTAACAAAGCATAGGTGAATATGGAAATCCAAGACAACCATTGGACAGTTTGGACAATGACAACAATTGCAAAGGAACAAGAAGGTATATGAATCGATGTCATTATCTCTTGCTTATGATTTGTAGCCCTATGTGGCAATATTTTGTGATGTAAAAATCATTCATGAGTCTGTCTCGCAAGGTGTGTTGTAGCTATGTAGTTTGTGTGAAACATAGCTATGTGGTTTGTTTCCTCTCATAGTTCCTTGATGTAATATTGTTTGATGAATCATGCACTATAAGTCCTCATTGACAGGTGCATAAAGAATGTAAGATTGACTTTTGCTACATCTCGTATCCAGACCATTTTCCTATAGAACTGGCGAGCACCATGGTTGGGTACCTAGGTGTCTCGGTAGATGGAAATATGTCCATAGAATGGCCAGTCGTTCAATATTTATAATTAGGTTGATGTTAGACCTTGGAGTACAACAGGTTCCCAATCAATCTCTGTGGTATTAGTGTTCAGCCCAAAGGTATGGTTGGTTCCTAGGTGCTATGTTGTTCGAGATAACAATGCTACAAGTGAATGGAGGAGCACAAACATTTTTTGTTTTGAGACGGAAGCGATTTGTTTGGATGAATAACCATTGGTTGGTTATCGTGGCAGTTAAAATACAATGAAGTTGCATTGTTCTTTCTAGAAAAGCCAAGGGTTAATTGCAGACTTAATTCTGGAGTGGAATGGTGAGATTGCAACAGGAAGGACAAAGATATTGTTCTCGATGCAGGAAAGTGTTTTAGAGTTTGGTCCAAGTGAAGTTGGTGACAATGCTTGTGGAAACAACGGAAGTCAAATGATTATGGACAAATAAGGTAAATTGTGTGACTTGTGTTGAACAAACACAGACTTGACCATATGGAAATATGAATCACAACTTGTATTTATAGCAAGTCTATGATGTATGTATTTAAACTTCTATCTTGCTTAGAGTGCTACTCAAGAGAATTTTTGTAGTGGTACCTACACATTGTTTTCAAAGCTTGTACTTGTTGTCTCGTTGAGATGGAGTTTGTTAGTTATTTGTACCTATATCTATGTATGTAACATGTAAAGGGCATATAGATGTAATACCTAGATAGGCATGCATACCCTTTTTCCATGTGTCCTTGATGATTTGGATAACTTGTTTGATGTTGTAGATACCTCTGTTATAGAATTGTTAAACACTTGAGGAGTGGGCCATATGTTGGTTGGATACTCTATGGGTGGACCATGTTGGTTGCCGACATAGTTTTTAAACTCGGACTCAGACTTCAATTTGACTCCGTCACCTATGAATTCGGACTTGGATTGATTCAGACCGATCCTATTTCAATGACTTTGTTAAAAAAAATACATAAAATAATGAAATTTTAATGAAAAAAATTATTTTAAAGATTCTAAACCATTAGAGGCAAAATATGCAAAGTTTGTTTATCTGTATACCATGTAGTGGTGAATATATCAAAATGGCATCGAGTGTAATACATATCAACAACAAAATACATAATCAATGAGGCTCTAAATGGCCTTTAGAGTCCAGAAAACATGCTACAAGCTACTATTGTACTACAAAATACATAGTACATATCATTGATCAACATGATCAATCATCAAACTCATCACCATTGCTAGCAATGGGTACATTTTTGTTAAGGTCATGACAGAGGAGTTCAGCAATCAATACCACCAATATTGAGGTACATAAAGCACTTGGTGTTTTTTATTAAATGCCAATGTCATACCCTCATTCGTGATAGAATCCAATGAAAATGTTGCAATCCTACCAATCCTAAAATATTGAAAATTGTTACGTCTACTAAATATTGAATGGGATATGAAATTCTACCTTTTCCATATGAAGTCCAATGACATTGGAACCATTCTCAAGCATCCTGAAACAATTAATGGTAATGTTAAAAATGTAAGTTGACATTTCCTTTGTCTTTTCTTTTTATCCTTTTATTTTAAGAATTAACACTATCACTAATTGCCAACGCTTTTAGTCAAACCTTTTTTTTAAGTAGGTACAGACTTGGTAGAGTAGGGCCGGTTTGGTACCAAGTCGGTCGAGTAGGGCCGATTTGGTACCAAATCAATCGAGTCATGCTTTGAATCATCCGATTCGATATTGAACTGGCCCACCGAGCCGAGTCATTGGCCGAGTTGACTTAGTCACCTATCAACTTAGGGACTAAGTCAAATCAATTCAGACCAAGTTTAATACAAAGGTTGCAGACTCTACAAGGTTCCTTAAAACCATAAGTTTTACATTCAGGGGGATTCATCAAGAAGTTCAATGAACCATGTACAAAAAGGACATCAGGAGGTTCTTCGATTCATGGTGAAGCATTTGCTGTAGAGGACTTGATGATAATGAAGACCTAACATGACAAAGATTAAGACAAACCGTCGTTAAGGGGGAGTGTTGGAATTATTAACTCCTACTTCTTATCTGTGATCATATTTGTGATTGTTATGATTATTGGTCATTGTCAATGGAGTTAGTCTCTACCTAAGGATTTTGTTTTTATATTTTAGGAGGATGTTAGATCTAGTTCGATATGGAAGATAATATCCAACTAGTTAGATCCTAGATTCATGTGTGGTTGACATATTATCTCAACAAGTTTTTAGTGTAGTGAAGATAGCATGCCTATCTTAAGCCAAAGCTTGATGTAATTATAGGTTCTATCCCTCATTTCTAGGGATAACTAAGGAGATAATGTCTCGAGGTCGACAAGTTGCAGACATGGAGTGTCAAGAGGTAGATCAATAGGAAACCCTTCACTCACCACACATCACCATCCGATCGATGGCAACAACATCCACCACACCGAGTTTGACTCATAGAGGACAACAGGTCTTGCTTCATGAGGTAACAAGTCCAGTGTTGTGCTAAGTGTCATTCTAATAAATGAAGCATTTGAACATGTTGCAAAGGGTCATTTCTTGAATTTGAAAACGTTTGCTTGGAAATTATTCATTTTGCCTTATTTCACCTTGGTGGTTGACATGTTTTCCTAGCAAGTGGGTCACCCTCGAGGATAGGGTTATTATTGGGGGGTCTCCTTGAAGATTCATCGTACCACTCTCATTCATACTTATCATTTTCCACTTCCATTTCCCTTTGTTTCTTCATCTTTTTGGTTTTTGGGCATTACTGAATCAAGAAGGGCTTGTACCTCATTTCATGGGAAGAGGGGATGACGGAACGTAGGAAGATAGAAGCTAATATAAAAGAATAAGAAACTATGCTGAAAAGAAAGTGAACACGGTGAATAAGGACCATCAAAATCCGGTCCAACTTGAGCTCTACTTACTCAGTGCCTGCTCCACTCCCAAATTGCAAATGCTAAAGCTTGAAACCTTATAAAGGGAACTAGAAAATTACAAATAAATGAAATCAGGGATTGGAAAGATGGATAAGAAGGGGTCTGGGGAAAATAACACGTAAATAGTTGGTAACTCAAGAGAAAGCGCACCCTCTACAAAGGCGCCCATAAATGAGACAATATGATCCCTTGTATGTCAAGAAACCCCATGCCCAAAAGTTAAACCCTCATCCACTTCATACTCTAATACATGACTTAGAAAGGGTATTCTTGGGAAACACTCCTTGATTTTTGGAATGACTTACCCAATAGGTCACCATGACAACCCTCCCATTTTAAAATTTGGAAAGTTGTATAAGGCCTCTAAGCATTTGATTATTTTGAAAAGGGGGGAATTTGATGTACATGTTTGGGTAGTTCTTTTATTAGATATGGATTACCTGGCATGATATGTGTGACTTGTGGACCCCTGGAAGGAGATTTTTTTTTTCTTTGCAGGGATTTGACAGGTGAAAGTTTTTCCATGAAGGCACAAGGTCAATTGGACCTTTCATTGGGGCATGAAGCCAATAGGTGTAATGATGTGCCCCCTCTCCTTTGACACATGGGAAGAAGAACGTTTCCTTGGGAGGCACTTGGAAACCATGAGATGACCATGTTCCATCTCATTGCACCCCAATGATGGCATTGGAAGGAATAAAATGTCACACCTTATGCCCTAGACATCACATGGGATTAGGGTTTTTATATGATTTCTCATGGTTGATGATGATGTGGCTTGTTTTGATGGAGAGAGAGACACTTGACACATGCTAGATAACTTGGTGGCATGCTTTATGGCCTTTGGAGGGCCAACAATCTTCATCCTAGGTCAAAACGCCTCTCTTGGATGCCCTACGTCACCCTTTAGGGTATGATGTCACCCCTAAAGGGGGGATTTTATTTTATGATATTGTAATTTTAAGTTGTAAAAGACAAATAGGGAGGTCGGGCTCTCTAATTTGATGTTGACTTTTAAAAAGTGGAAAAAATGGTTTTTAGTGATCTCCTATACATAGAGGTCACTTTCATTTCATTTGGGGCATAACTCACTTGAGAATTACATACTTGTTGGCTGAAATTTTCGCCCTACTTGGGAAAGGTGCACTATCTCTTTTTGTTCTCTTTTGGATGCTAATACTTGTCTTTTGGTGATGGAAAGCTAGGGGGATATCTCTTAGATTCTTTGTTCTTGCTATTGTGGTGGAATATTCTTGGTAAAGAAGGTTTTATCTTGTTATTTCTTGGACTGGGTAAGAAATTCATGGTTTGTGTTCTTTTTTATTAGTTTCAAGGTTAATTTTGTAAAATATTGGAGGAGTATAAATGCATACACCCTCCACTGATATCTATCATTTTGTCATTGATTAATCTTTTCTTTCAAAGGTTGCTAGGAGGAGTAAAAGGGCTTACACCCTCCTAGATTTACCTTGTTCATTTTATTTTATCTAGGGAATAAAAAGGATTACACCCCTAGAAAAGTAACAGAACTATCTCTTGCACAAGAGACTCCATAACCCAATTGATTTGGCACTAGTCTAATTTGCATTGGATATATAAAATCATTGCATTGGTATACGCGATTTTTTTAGATATTGCAGTTGTTCAAGTTGGAATCAATTATTCATGCTTTAGGATTCTTTGTGCCCTAAGGGAATCTAGTTTATCCAATTAATTCACTTTTTTGTTACAAATTAATGCTACAACCATTACGGTTTCTGCAAAATCATGTTTTCATCATCTATTGCTCACTACTCTACCACTGAAATTCACTTTTAAACCTTGTTTATTGTTCTACTTATTATTGGATAATTGTTGGGTGGTTTACTTGTTGATTTATGTGGCTAGATCTTGCTTCTATAGAATTTTTTTGTTACATCCACTTGGTTGTCATAATAACTTGTTGATAACACTTAATAAACAACTCTAAATACCATCAAAGTCTTCGCTAAATCATTGGAGGTTTAACTAGTCATTGATAGATTTATTTTGAACACTTTGTAATTGATTTTTGATGGTTAGATTTAAAGCTATATATATCATTTGTTTTTTATTTATACATTCGTATGCTGCT
Source organism: Picea mariana (assembly GCA_032191745.1). Taxonomy (NCBI): domain Eukaryota; kingdom Viridiplantae; phylum Streptophyta; class Pinopsida; order Pinales; family Pinaceae; genus Picea; species Picea mariana. The sequence goes on from JASDQU010371609.1 coordinate 127,482, forward strand.
GCAAATTTGGGACAACAAGGGTTCTTGCTTGATCCCCTTTAGTTCAAGGATTTTATTTCTATCATTTGTCTTGTTTTGGGCAGGGCTAACATTGTTTTGTAGGTATTCAACACTTGGAAACCATTTTCCCCTTCTCAAGACTCATCTTCAAGCCTTTTATCATCTTCAAACTTCATATATAGGGGTGTTCATCATCATCTTTTCACTTTCCATATAAATCCCCTTAGGGTCACTGAGATTCCCCCAAGGGGAGTGTCTATCCAAGGTGACAATGGGTAGGTACTCCTGTAGTTGTCTCACCTTTGTGACCTGGGTTGGGATTTTCCCAAGCTACAATCCATGTGATAACATTTTGACACCATTGTCCAGAAGGATTTTGAATCATTTTCTAGGCCCTAACACCACTTGGGAAGTTATCCCAAATCCTTTCCTAGTTTTCCTGGTGACTCCACTTGAGGGAAGTTCCCTCTCCCCTCTTTGATGAACCTTGAGCTCATATGGTTGTTATACCAAGATTTGCCTCACCATTGCTATATTGCACAAAGGGCCCTTTTCCATTTCCCTATGCAAACTTATCATCCCCTTTTGATGAATCCAGAGCTAAAAATATACATTTTTCCACATATACGCTCCCTATATGCTATGCAAGATGCATATATGCTTGTTGATCCACTACAACCCGCGTACATCAAGATTTGTGCCAGAAAATACAAAATGAGGTCGGGTTTCCATGTCACGACAGGATATCTCTAATCCTTGGCCTTCCATATACTAGAAGCATTCGACTCGACCCTTCAGTTGCATCCTAAAGGTTATAAGAGCACAATTTCGACTTATGGAAAAGGAGAAAGCATTTGACTTTGAGAGCAAAGTTACTCTGGATAAATTACTTCATATTGAGTCTATATCCCTTTGTCCCTCAAGTCTAAACATAGTGTTCAACCCCCAAGCTCTTTCCCTATTTTTGAGAGGACCTCATTGCCTCTTTTCTATGAGCTTTCCTTTGGTGGAGGATTGAAGTGGTGGAGACCCAGTTGGAAGGAACTTGATTTATTGGTTTCGAACCGTGCCGACACAGAAATCTATATCGTTGTCACTTCTACTGATCAATTATTAATAGAAATAGTCCTTTCTCGTCCTATTGATATCTTGCAAATATATGATTATTATCCATGGGTGTGTTTGTAATTTTTATTAATGGATTATGTTATCTAATGTGCTAACCCCTTTTATATTATCACTGTATACTTGCTCTGCTTGTTTGTTGAGAACTTCTTGCAGGTATAAAGCTTTGGGTCAAAGATCTCAATGGTGGAACATCATCAAACGTTGGATCGAGGTATGATTGTTTCGTATATTTCACATTAGTTTATATAGCATATGTTGGAATTGAGTTGATTCCTGCAGTCATACCTATCTGTTGTGGTTTACCCTTGGCCATAGAGAGTTTTTACCTTATAACAGAAATGGCGACTCCACTGGGGAGAGATCTTCCTTCTAAGGGTTGAAGTACTTTTTCTTCTTACATTGCTCTTTTTCCTCTGTGTTTCTTGTCGTATCATTGCTTCACATGTCCTTTTCACTTTGGGTCTGATTTTTCAACCTTTTTCCCTTGCCTGGCCTTGTTTTGAAGCATATACACCCTTTTTGCCTTGACAGTCGCATATACACGCTTGTTGTCTCACTGCAAGAAGCGTATATACGCTTTGTTCTCCTGAACAATCGTGTATACCACTTCCCCTTGCTTGTTTTCTTGGTTTAGTGACTGTTGGGTGGGATTTGAAGATTGTTGAGCCTTCTTAGGTCTCTGTAGTGTCTGTTAAGATTATCTGGGATGACAAGAAACTTGTTAGGAGTTGAATTTTTGGGTGGAGTCTTTCTCTTTGTTTTCCATTTTTTATTTGTCCTTGTTCTCTGGGTTGTTTGCGTGGCTGCTTGGTATTCTTCTCGAGTTATTGTTTTTATAAACAGTAGAATTTATATATCAGGTTGCTCATCAGTCCATGCATTTTCTTTTTAGTATATTGAAAATACAAAAAAAATAGGCATTTTGTATTGGTTGGCATTTTTCGTCTTTGAATATTTATCATTAGCTTAGCGCATTTAGTGAAAGATTGCATTTTACTTCTGAATTGCAAAGTTGAAATTGAAGACTGCATTGTTCTTATTAGCATATCATTCATTGAAAAGTTAAAGATATACTTTGCATTATATCCATATTTATTTTCTTGCAGAGTCATAACATCATGAGTTTCACTTCCATACCTTTTTGAGTAACCACGACCAATAAAATTTACGCTTTAAACTAAAATTGATTAGTCACGATTTTATTTTTTAGGATGCACAAAATAGCCTAGGATTTAGTGCCTTGGAATAGGATCTTGTGAGTAAACTTCTCCAAGGCAATTAAATCAACATATATGTCTGAGACAGGGAGTTGAGAAGTCCATTGTATAATTGGTAATATCAGGAGGCTCCGCTCACATCGGAGTTAATCATAAGGTCGCACGAAGTTAGTTGAAGGGATAACCCCTGGATACTCACCTAGTGTCAGAGATATTTCTATTGATTTATTCGTATTTGGGGATCTTGCTAGTACCCATACCTCTGTGAGAGGCAGTTCTTTCAAGGTTTCGGGCTTTGCTACCTTGCCCATATGGTGATCCGGACTTACAACTTCTCGCCTGTGCATCAGTTATACAATGGTTTATTAGTTTCTTGACTTAGGTATCTCATAGGTTACTTGCAGGGGTTATTCTGCTTGTATCCTGAGTCAGATAGGGGTCGGACAACACACAACCTTTATGGAGGATTACCTCTCTGGGGGGATCTGACTGACTGGTTGTTAAGCCTATGAGGGCCATTATAACAGATTCTGTTACCTCCAAAATTTAGCGGGGAGTCTTAAGTCCCTCTTGGATGAGACATACATTCTTTAGCGAGGGAGGCCCCTCAGCCACTTTAGTCCATTTGCATGCATATTGGTCGTTTGACTTTTTGGTATGCTCTTTGACTACTAGTTGGCCTTAGGATATATTTTTATTCATTGGAGAGTCATAAGTCATCGTGGAGTCAGACCAGCTTCCTCATAGGTCCTGTCAGTTGTTATAGTTACCACCGATTTTTGAGTTCTTGCCTTCTAAAAGGCGTAGAGTTATCAGGAGTGGTACACACACATCCACTTTTCAGACTTTTGGTTCCACAAGGATGATTACCGAGTCTAGTCTTCAGAACACTGGGAGTTTCTCAACTCCCATACCCACTATAGTTAATGGCACCCCTTCGACACCTGCAACCACTATAGTTGCAGTGCCGGAGGCTTATACCGATACTATGGCTTGACCTATAGTTAATGCTTCATCTCTTGCATCAAACCCTTTTGGGGGTTTCGGTCACTCACCGAGTTACAATGTTTAGACCATCCCTATGGCTTCTAGTCCATTTTCTTATGGTATGCCTAACTTCACTTCACAGTTTTCGACTGCCATCCCAGCTGATGGACCTAACTCTAGATTTGGACTTGGGGGCAATACACCTCCTTACACTCCTTTCCCGTTTGGTGGTTCTCATATTCCCCAAGCGAATCCTAATGTAGGAAGTGTCCCTATTATTAAACCCTGGTATAATCCTTCTACTGCTGAATGGAACAACCCAGCTAGCAGACAAGCTCTGCCCTATATCCCTATCCCCTCGGTGTCGATTCCGACCAATACTTTTGGCCTGACGAATCCACTTCAATCCTCTGGGTTCCCACCAAGAGGAGGTCAGTCCTACACTTTGGGCACTCCCCAACCTGGATCTAATCCAGTTGGGGGAAATTTTAACAACCCTCAGATTGGATCTAATCTAACTGGGGGAAATTTTTATAACCCTTATGAGAACATTCCTGCCAGAATGATGCCCAATCCATATTTTACGAATCATCCCGGAGGAGGGTCTTTTAATTCCGGACAAGGTTTTGGTCCTTACCAAAATCCTGGATGGAATGCAGTTCCTAACACACAATATTTTGCAGGAGGATGGGGACAGGTGTCGCAACCATGTATTCCCTTTCTTACCATCCTTAATCTGCCAAATTTGTCTAAACTAATGAATGACCCGGTGAGTCATGATCCCACATGGCCCCCTGTCCCTACCAAACTTCCTTCATACATTCCAAAGTTTGAAGGTAAGAATGGCAGGGACCCTGGTGACCACGTCACTACTTTTCACCTTTGGTTCTCATCGAATTCTCTGAAACATGATTCTATTAGATTACAATTGTTTGAGCGCACTCTCATTGGAGTCGCGTTGCAATGGTACATTGAGCTACCTAGGGGGAAATATGGGTCTTTTCATCAGTTGGTGCTATCCTTTTTCAACCACTTTCAACTACCCATTCGTTATGATGCTGGCCTTGAACTTTTGTTGACTTTACTCCAGGGTACCGACACTCACATCTCGGACCATATCCAAGAATGGTGTAGGCGAAGGTGATTGGTTAAGACTCCTATACCCCTGACCTTTCTTCAAGAATGGTTCCTAAAGTCTTTGCACGCTCCTATTTCAAAGGATGTTTCTACTTCTGGGGTCTTCAGTGAGGAAGAAGCTATCTTTAGAGCCCAACAACTCGATTTAATATATGCTCAGTCTAGGATGTTATGCCACCTTCTTCCAAATGCACCACTTCCAAATCACGATCCTAGATAGAATCCCGGACCTCATGCCAATGGCATTGTAGGGTCCACCAATGTAAAATCCATAGACTCGACAATGAAGTCTATTGGAGGGCCAACTTCATATGGATCTTCCAAACCCACCCAATCGATGGATGTACATTCCTTGCAATCGTCGAAGAACCCAAATGGTGACCAACAACCAGATGGGAATAAAAGGAAAGGTCGAAATAATCATAAGGGTGGGAAAATAATAATAAACCCAAGGACAAAGATAATAATGGGAAACAAAATGATAATGTTGGAGAGGGCAAGAAAGAGAAGCATAAGGTGAAGTTTCCTTGTAAACTTTGTACCAATGACCACCTTACACACTTATGCCCCAAACCTGCTGAGGTTGCGAGGATTTTAAATCTACCGCCCGCTATGCTGACGAACCCATTCCCACACAATCAACACTTAGACTTGAGCTATTCAAACGCCGAAAATGCGTCCAATGGAAGTCAAAACCCATCGTCGCAAGATGGCGATCGTGTTTGCATCAATATGGTCGATGAGAAAATTGATATAGCCACCCTCTCTCGAGATTATATCTCTTCAAAAGCTAGTACCAGCCTAGAAGCTCCTCCTCCCCCCTAGAGACGAACTTACAGATTGAGAAACCAGAGCCACCGCCTCATATTTCGAAAGGAGTATTCAAGTGATCTACCCACAACCCTAACGCTATAACCTCCCATAACTACTCTATCGTTGATGATTTGGGCCAAACCCCTTGTGCGATGTCAGCTTTGGAGGTACTCTAGACGTGTCCATCACAGAGGAATGCCTTACTCTCTGCCTTAGGAGCTCTAGAACCTAGTGGCTCAAAAGTTATCAAGTTTGATGTCACGGATGTGAAGCCTCGCTTACCCTACCATGTGGCTTTCAAAATTCACGTGGAGTATTCCAAGTATACTATCAAATGAGCGATCGTTGATGAAGGTGCTACCACTTGCGTGATGTCCCTAGTCTATTGGAAAGCTATTGGTTCTCCAACCCTTTCCAATTCGTCGAACATATTGACTGCATTTGATGGTCATTCCATCCACCCTCATGGTATTCTTCTTTCCTTTTCGATCCAGTTAGGTGGGAAGACGGTAGAGGTGGAAGTAGAGGTAGTTAATGCACCTCTCGATTATAACTTGTTACTAGGTCATAATTGGACCTATGCTATGGTCGTTGTCATATCGTCCAT
>JASDQU010371611.1:502-26840 GCA_032191745.1 Picea mariana
CACTATGGGATTTGCAAAAAGGGACTTCAAGTCTGCATAGGTAAATGGAAAAAGTCCTTATGTGCAAGTTTGCATAGGGTGAAGAAAATCTTGCTATAACATGTGTCATAGAAGTTGTGGTCACAAATATCACTTCCATAAATTGACAAGTGATGAACATCTCTATGGTAATGAGCATGTTTGTCATAAAAAAATTGAACTGGATGGAATTTGTGAGAATTTCATTGAACTTGTGCAAAATACATGCCCATTTCAAGGCATAAGAGGTTCCTTTGAGTATGAACATGTTTCTGAATAAAATGATCTACAAAAGGATTGTTGCATTTCCATTCCACCTTTTGAAAAATATCATGATGGTGAGCATCTCCACGCACTAAATCCAGATGTAATGAATTTTTGTAAGGTAAGATGTCAATATTGTAGATATTTCTATCAAAAACCCATAAATCATTCTTCTTTACATCATATGGTTCATGGGAACATGATGAATGCCATTATTTCTTTAGAACACGAAGAATTTGATATCCATTGTAGGAAATATACTTCAGAGGAATTTGATGTGGAATATATGTGTAACATGCATTGTAAAGAACAAGGTTGGATCCACATTAATTTGATTCACTATACTATGTATGAAAATTGCACAAGTCGTATCTATGATGGCTCTCGACATGAGACAAGAAAATATGGCCATGATGAGGATGTTGCAAAAGATGAATTTACCCATGAGACTTACTCGAAGAAAATACGGTTTGAATATCCATGTACTAATGATTATCAAACATATTTTTCTCTATATAATTATCTTTACATATGTGAGGAGCATAATGAAATTGCTGACAGTTCCTCAGGGTATTACTATACAGAGAAATTATGGCATTTTCTAGTTAAAATAACTACTTTAAGGACATCCTCTACTAGCCACATAACTATAGGGTAGAAGGGAGGAATCCATGTTCTAATTTTTGTGTGTAGAGAGAGTTTTTTTTTATGAGTTTTGGAGCTCTCATGTGCCACATTTTGAGGAAATGTTCACCAATTGTAAGAACATATTGGGATATGGTGGAGGTACCATAAGTCAAACAACTTCTTCTCAGTAGAGAATTCTGACTCATGAATAGAATAAGTGTTAACATAGTTACTTTTGAAGTTACAATGGAAAGGGAAGGAAATCAATTGTCTCTTTAGGTACCAAGTATACATTATGTATTTGACAAGAAAAATAAACATTGCACGGTACTGAAAACAAGTGGACCATAACTAGAATAACCAACAGAAAAATGTATGTAGAGATGCAATAAAAAAAAATGAAAATGTTTGATATCCATTAGTGTAAAAAATGAAGGATAAATTTCATATAGAGTTTAGTACAATCATTTGACTAATCTCATGGCCAAAACAATAAAATCCATTTGGATAGTGAAAATTTAATCCATAATGTTAAGGTGACAAATCATCATCATGGTCATCTAAATTGTCATCAAGATCACAATCATGATTACTCATGTATACATCTTCTTGTTTTTATTCCTTGTCCCCATGCAATAGATTTCCTTGATCATGAATTACATTCTCTCTCTCAGTCTCTTCATTGGGAATCACAATTTCTTCTTCAAATACTCTATGGACATATTCAACTACTTCTTCCAATGTTTCTTATAAATTATTATATTTCCCATAGATAATTTTATCAACATCTTCCATGAATTTCCTTTTTGAACAAGACTCTTTTTTACTGACATACGACCATCTTGGGATTTTTACATCATCAATTAGAAATCACTGGTTAATTTGAAGAGGAGAAACATATGGCTCATTGGTCTTTAATAAATTTTTATGTGTATTTAAATGTACAAATCCATACACATCATGTTGTATTGCAGATGGTTTGATCCATTTTACATTTTAATAATATAGGACTAGTTTCACCATAATCAACTTGAATAATTTCTTGTATGAATCCAACATAAGACTTATTTTTAGTGTCATGATGAAATTCTACACTAACAATACAATTGCAATTTTCCTTTCCTTTGTCCTTTTCTTCCACTCTTAAATGAGTGCCATAGGCCCACATTCCAATGAAACAACAAGCCAATATATGTGGAGGTTGTGAAAGATGAATTTCCTCATTCATTCTATCTTGACCTTCTTGTTTTTCATCATTTATTTCATCAACAATACAATCATCAAATTTAGGCAAAGAAACACCTCCAATATTAAAATATTGAAGTCTATTATTTTGAGATGGATACATCCATGTTTGAATCTCTTCTTTGTATTTTCTACATAGAATATGAACATACAAGACATTAAGAATGATAATTATGATTTAGATATTAGATGAAATTAAATAAATAAATTCTCAAATAAATAATATTTAGCTTGCACCACTTATCGAATGAGGATGTGTTTTAAAGAACATAGGTGTTGAGGGGGCCTCTTAGGCCCTAATAGTCATCACATAAATATTTAAACATTAGACTACATGATAATATGTAATAAAGCAAGAATATATGTAATAAGTGGATAAAGATAAGTAAATGTCTATAACAAGTGGTAAATGTAACTAAAGAAAGGATTAGTTGGATCACATGCAATCGATCCAACCATGGTTGAGTGATTTACTGAGATGCTTGTGTGATTTCCTATATTCTCGTGGAAAAATTGCGTTGAATATGATATTGGAGCGACTTCCTTCCTAGTGGATGAGAGCCACATGAAAGAAGTATGAACAAGAAATTAGAGGCTACAAGAAAAGAGAAATGAATATATATTGAAGATGTACACTTATCGACTAATACTCATGGATGGAGAGATAAGCCTGAAATATTTTTGATGATGCTCATGGATACCGCTCACATGAAGACAAACATGAAAATAAAACTAATCAAGAAGAATCTTGGTATAAAAAGAGAGTAAATGGACTAATACAAACACTTGATTCTTATGAAATACCTGTGCATATATTCAAATTATATAGACAAGAACAAGAAGATGATCTTTTATTAAAAATTTGTGAGCCTCATGGAAATGTAAAAGAAAATCCTCCAGGTCGATGGTGCTAGTAATTCCCATGTGGAATTACTAATTTAAATCGCCCCGATGAGAAGAATCGACCTAGATATGACATGAAGTGTAGACGTAAGATGCACAACAAAGGCATGCAATAACTCTGTTGTATTTTTCTAAAGAGGAGAGTATTTAATTAACATGGGTTTTTCTAAAATGAATATTGTTATTCGAGAGATATTAAGCTCATAGAGAGAAGTTGTCAAACTTATAATTTGGTTAGAGAGGTAGAGAGGAGGAGATAATCAACATAGAAAACTACAAGTCGTTCCACCAATGTGCGTCATTAAAAGATTGAGTGTAATCTTGGTCGATAGATATTTCCATCCAGATATCTAACTTGACTCACTAGCCATGAATAAGTTGACTATGGGAAACACAATGTGGGAGTTTTAATTGTTTGGAGACCAATAGCACACCACCTATCTTTTCTAGGTTTATGCATTCAAGTTGATACTAATTTGATGAACTGGTGTAAGTTGATACCAACAAAAACTGCAACAAACATTCTCTGGCTTATTGGGGAACTGATCTGGATTATTTTGAGAATGACATGAAGGAAGAAATATAATCGATATATAACAATGAAATACACAAAAGTATATAAAAGAGCATAGAAATACAGTGAAACCCAATGTCTATTACAAAATAAGATAGAAAAACATTGTAGAACACAAACTAGAAAAATGGGGTAGCTTATCTCTAAAAAGAAAGAGATGTTCGCTATGCTTCATTCATAAGAAGATTTACATCATACTCCATTGCATCATTAAAGGGCCTCCTTCACCTCAATTATATATGAGTGAGAGGAGAATGATTCCCATGATGCATGTGGTATAGATTGGACTAAGTTTATAAAATTCCATAGGCATGTAAAACATTAGGACTTCCCAGGTGGTCATCGATCCCAGTACTACTCTAGCCTAAGCATGCTTAACTGCAGAGTTCTAATGGGATCTTGTGAATTAACGCTATGTTGTAGGCATGTACATAATAACACTAGGAAATCATTAAATGATGTCGATAATTAACAAATGAAGATGACATTACATTCCATTTCCCATAAAAAGTGTCAATATCATAGTTTATCAAAACCACAAGCTCAAAATGGTGATTCAATGGAAGAGGTGGATGGCCAATGAGATCCATATAGATCATTCCTCCCCCATTAGGAAGAAATGGTACCCATTACATAAAGTTCCCTTGGGATATGGGGAGACTTCTGCTAAATCTGAAGCTTGTTGCATTGTTTTCCTTGCTAAAGAAGTTGTCCTCCTTAGCTTGTTGAACGATGTCATGAAACTATTGTTGGAGGAGTTGGATCCATTCAACCAATATAGATACATGATCTACCTGAGTGTGGGAGGACTTTGCCGATGAAGATGCAGCATGAAGAGTATGAAGGGTTTTGTTATAAACTTACTTGATTGGGAGGTGTGGAGGCACCTCGGTAGGTGCAACAAGAACATATTAGTACTCGTCTACAATATTGTCGATATGATTCTGCTAGATAGAAAGTTCTTGGGATGAGGTTGTAGTGGTTACAGTGTCTTTTTGTTCGCCTTCTGATCAGATTGTGAAGAGGCTAAAATTTCATGTTGAGAGATTACTTTGTGGCATTGTTTTGGTGGGACAATAGTCAAAACTATGGTGTCCAGTATAGCTGACCCCCCATAGTAACAATGACAATACGGGGTCAAGACTCATAAACAACATGACACCTCCATATATATGGTTGGCCTAATATAAAATCACAGACTTCTAGTGGGGAAACATCACAAAATACCTCATCCTTGAAGGGCTTGATGTCATAGGACATGCGACACTATTGGTTGAAATGAAGAGATTGACCCTGGAAAAGCCGCTCGATGTTTTATGGACATGGGTGTGGTGTTGTTGGAAAATCCAACTGCTTGACAACCTCTGTTGAGATGATGTTATTTTCTCTTCTGCTATCAATAATAAAATGCAATGGGGTCCCCTTCACCCACATTTGTGAGTGGAAGAGTCGCTTCCCCTCCTCAAGATCCTCTTTTGGTTGGATTGCTGCAGTTGTGACAATAGAAGTGGGTTTTGTATCAATGATCTGTCTCCTTTTATTATTTTTTGAATTGGGATCCAAGTAGGGGTTTATCTCTTTGTCTTTGAGCTCAACCACCGATGATTGTATTGAGCGACATTAATCAGTTTTGTGTCAAGGGTTGTTGTGGAACACACACCACTTTATGGTGTCTTTCTTAGACTTCATGTTACCCTTATTTGCATGCATATGGCACTGGATCTCTTGAGATTGGCCATCCTTGCTCTATCCATGCTTCTCCCACTTACTCTGTTGCTTGAATTTCTGCTCAATTTTGAGTGCATATCGATAAGAAGCTCCCAGTGAGGATATGACCAAGAAATCCATCTTTGTTTGGATGTACCTATGTAGAGCACTGCGATACTTCAAAACCAGGTGCCGCTCAAATTCTTTGATACCCAACTTTGAGCGCATGGTATGAAAAATGTTGGTGTACTCCACCATCATCTGGTCTCTTTTCTGGTGCACAATTGTCCATCTCATGTATCGGTCATCATAGTTTTTGACATGGTAGAACTCCTCCTTTAGGGAATCTACAAAGGCTTCCCAAGTGGGTTCTCTCCTAAATGGTGTAGATTCATCCATGGTGTCTCCCAGTAACCTTCCCACCAATATCTAACATGGGGAATGGATTTAAGGAGCGGAAAGGTGATATTTTCACTATCGAATTTTTTTTGGACAGAGTAATAACCTTCTAGCAGATTCAACCATTTTTCTATAGAATTTGCATCTATCTGGCCTTCAAATAAAGGGATATCAAAATTGACTTGTACCTTAAAGGGAATCACACCTGCAAAATTGTTTCTTTTCTAAGATTCCTTGATTGTCACCATCGATAGTCTTCGAAGAATATGAGCAAAGTTGTCCATAATATCATTCCTTTGTCACACGAGGGATTCCTCGAGAAACGTCTTGGAAGGATCTCCTCCTCTATCATCTCTCTTTTCTTCCGCCATGGGAGGCTTCTTGGGCTAGTACGAGTGGTTTTCCTCAAGAGGAAATAGATCGAGACACAAATGTCTATACCCTGACCTCGTCGGGGACCTGCTATGAGAAACGACGAGCAAACTTCTAAGATACCACTGATACAGATTATTTTGAGAATTAAATGAAGGAGGAAATATAACCGATATATAAAAATGAAATACACAAAAATATAGAAGAGAACAAATAAATACAGTGAAACCCAACTTCTATTACTGAATAAGATAGAAAAACATTGTAGAACACAAACTGGAAAAAATGGGGTAGCTTATCTCTAAAAGGAAAGAGATGTTGGCTACGCTTCATTTGAAAGAAGCTTTATACCACAGTCCATTGTATCCTTAAATGGCTTCCTTCACTTCAATTATATATGAGAGAGTGAGAGGAGAACAATTCCCATGATGCATGTGGGATAAATTGGATTAAGTTTATAAAATTCCATAGGCATGTAAAATACTATGACTTCCCAGGAGGTCACCCGTCCCCATACTACTCTATCTTGAGTGTGCTTAATTGTGGAGTTCTAATGGGATCTAGTGAATTAACTCTATTTTGTCGGAATGTACATAAGACCACTAGGAAATCATTAAATCATGTTTGTAATTAAAAAATGAAGATGGCATTACATTCCATTCCCCATAAAAATGGTGAATATCATGGTTTATCAAAACCACAGGCTCAAAATGGTGATTCAGTGGAAGAGGTGGATGGCCATTGAGATCCATATGGATCTAGAAGTGATAAAAAATCACAGATATGGTTGTGGTCAAGGTCATGGTAAGCATTCTTCATGGATGTTATTTGAATGTTTATTGTGATACAACTGAAGAGTGTATTGTTGTATAATGAGAGGAGAGTACGTGCCCATGGATTCCATATTGATACCAACGGAATGATATGTGTGATCCATCAATTGATTCAATGGAGAAATCGACATTCATGGATAAATTTTTTAGTTAGATCCATCGGCTGCTGAAATGTACCATTGATTGGACTGAAAGGAAGTCAATCCAATGATGAGATGGAAAAGATATGAGAAGAAACTCCTTGTCAACTATGCAAATAGGAAATGTTTCTCTTGATACATAAAACAATGACATGAAGAATACCAACAGACAAGTAATGATAAGAGAACTAGATATCAAAGTTCGACTCTACACAACTGGACATGCATAGCGTTCAAAAGTTACTTGACTCCCATACAAACTCATGGTGGAAGTAATTGACTAGAATTTTGGTGGTAGAAATAAGTAGGAACATGGAAGATTATCGACTTGGATTACTTTCCATTTATTTTTGGTAATTATACTATTATGAATCGAGCGATGAAGCTTATATGAAAATGTTTACTAAAAATATCAATATGGCATGGATGGAGAGTTGATCGAATGCTTTTATCTTTTGGTGTCGACTAATATTCAATTGGAATTATAATTTATGTAAAGTGTTAGATAAAATATATAATACAACATGCAATTATTTCCAAAGTCAAATAGGTATTCTTGTTAGTTGGGTCCTTAGTTGATTCGAGTACGCAATATTAAGTCGATTCGTGAGTCAACCCATGATCGATTCACTCAAGTCGACTAAATTTTTTAAATCTAGTCAAGTCGATTTTGTAATTTAATTTAGTCCAAAAAGAAAAAATAAAAATATATATGTTGTCCATTGAGTTGTCACACTTAATTAAGTCAAGATTTAAAGAAGTTTAAAAGAAAGGAGGGGGTTAAAGGGGTGTCCTTAGCCAATGAGTTCAGGTTCTCTCCAACAAAAGTTGATTCCTAATCAACAACACATAAATTTGGTGCACTTGTAATTGAGTCATAATTACTCATCCTTCATGTAATCTGATACATACAACAACAAAAACATATTAAAAATAAGCAGGAAGACAAGATTGGAGAGAAACAAAGCATTGAGCACATAGCAGTTGAGAGAGAATCAATGATGAACATATCAATAGCAGTTAAAGGCATCCAATTGAGACATATTTTCATAGACACAAACACATGGAGAGTGAAAATGAAAAGATGATTACAAAGCATTAATGATGAACATATCAATAGTCGTTAAATTCATCCAAGTGAGACACATTTCCATAGACACACACACATGGAGAGCGGAAAATAAAATATGATGACAGAAGAATGACCGATTTGATTAAGCCCCTTGGTGTAAAACTTGCAAAATAGTTCATGAGTTGTGACCTCTGAAGCTAGAAAGAAGATAAATGATAGGTTGGCCGAGGTATGTATCTCCATCATAGGGTGTTGTGTAGGTGATATATGAGCCGAGGATGATCCACTCACCACTCCAAAGGCACTAGAGATAAGTGCAACAATAGGATAAAGAGGACCATTGTTGGGTGGGATAAGAGCATTGTGAGACTCACTGCACAAGCATCTTTGATATTGAAGACAAATGCTAAAGAGTAATATGTCATCAATTATCTGCACACTTTCTTTGGAAGAGCAAGGAATTGAGTGTGGGAGAGATGTTGAAGGGGCCTCTTAGTCCCTAATAGTCATCACATATATATTTAGATATTAGACTACATGATAATATGAAATAAAGCAATAATATATGTAATAAGTGGATAAATCTAAGTAAATGTTTGTAACAAGTGGTAAATGTAACTAAAGAAAGGATTAGTTAGAGCGTGTGCAACCACTCCAATCATTCATATATTGTATAAATAACCCTAAAGATGGAATACAAACCTGGAATGGAATTCCTTCCCTAAATTGTCTCTTCTTGTTGGGTTACATGTGTGTTCTTGATATATTTCATGATGTAGTCTCTCTTGGATGTCTGCCTAAATTGCCTAGACTACAACAACATGCATGTATCAAAGTTCTTTCCCAATGTGATAGCTTGAAGCAATGTTCATTGACTTATAATAATTCACCAACAACTTCTTCATCATCATTATCTCATACATGTCGATTGACATCACTAAGATCCTTTATATATTCTGTGTAAAATCCTATGGCCTATTGCATTGAATATACCTAAGACATGGTACCTTTTAGTTTTTCCTTATTATGAACAAAATTTTTCGGAACCTTCATATATCATTCTACAGTATACACCCATATTGTTATTATTGGGCCATAATGTTGTAGTTCATATTCTAGATACATAAGAAGATGAATAGCAATATTGAATATTGTTGGTCGAAATTCTCATTCTAATAAACAAAGGACTTCAATGACCTCTCCCCTCAAATTATCAAATTTTGAACGATCTAACACATGCAAACTCAGTCTCTTCAATATTAGTCCCAACCTTATAATTTCCATTGTTGGCCCATTTTCCAAACTTGATATGACCGCAATAGGTAAAATACCATTGATTATGACATGATAGTCAAGGGTCTTGAGGACTCTTAATGTATTATTGTCATTTTTTATTATAATATTACTACTTACTTATCAAGTAGGAACATGAGTATGAGACATCAACTTTAAAAATTGTGCACATTGTTCCTCTGTCCACACATAAGGAGAAATAGTTTTTCTATATTTTCCATCACCATATTTTTCAACTCAAAGATTTCGACAAATATTTAGTTCTTAAAAGTGTAAATCATATGCACTAAAAGAGTTTTGATAATAGAAAAAGCCATGTTTTTCTCAGTATACATAAATTCAACAATATTCCTAATATTTATATTCTTGAAGTATGGCAACTTATAGATTATGCACAATTATTTTACAGTGCTATCATTAACTTGATCATTTTTACTACCACAAATTCTACCACTATCAATAGTTTGCATTCTTTTTTCTGCACTCTCAATAATATATCCACTTGTTATTTTTGATGGTGCTTTATGATTCTCTTCCTGACCATTGAAACATGAATTTTTTCGGTGATATGAATGCTCCATTTTAAGGTAAGAGTGATGTCCACGGTAAATACATTTATGCAAACTACTTGGGTTCCTAAAAAAACCCTTAAAGATGAAAGTTGAACATCCATGGTATCCATGAACATTGAGACTAGTCAATGTGCCATGTGCAGGATTATTATGTATAATAAACAATAAATAAGCTCTTAATGTGAATTGGATTAACTCACCATCCCTTAAAATTTTAATTGCTTCAAATAATTTCCACAATTTTTCTAGCTCACCAAATAATGGCTCTAAATAAACATCAAATGTATATGAATTCACAATTTTCTTTCCTGGTATAATCAATGACATCATTAATAAAAATGGTTTGGTTTCTAACGATGGAGGAAAGCTATAATTTATTAAAAACACTAGCCAAGTTGACCATTTAGTACTCTGATCTGAGAATGGGTTCACTCCATCTAGAGCTAAGACCAACCTTATATTACAAGGATCTTAGGAAAAATTAGTCCATTTTTTTTCAAGCTCCATCCATATCTTAGAATCATATGAAAGTCATTATTTTCCATTGGTTCTCTTATTTTGGGAATTTCATTGCATAATTTCAACAATGTCTCAACATATGTACATTAGAAGCAACTACGAGACTATTGAAAAGAGGTGAACAAACTTTCTAGGAGTTGAATTTAATTTCAACCCTGGTCTATACCTCCCTTCATTACATTCCAGACATTCATTCTCACTTGCAATATTTTTGTGAAATAATACAAAACCATTCACACATGTGTGGATGTTTTCATAATGTAATCCTAGCTTATTTATTTTTTATTTACATGAACTCCATTGTTTTGGAAATGCAGAGTCAGGTGATAACAAATGGTGTAGCAATGCCAATAACTCATCAACACTCTCATTTTTCCAACCATGCATCGCTTGCAAGTTACGAATTAGAAGTATTGTTGTCAAATGACTTAAAATTGTAAGTATCATACACAAGTTTTGAAGAATCATCCATCAAATCGTTCCAATCATCCTTGGGACCCTCATTCAACATTATATCAAATTAAATCCCTTGATCTAATATGCTTTCCTCTTCATCTATATTTTTTACCACTTCAACTATGTTTGGTGCCTCTTCGTCTCTCATGATATGCAATTATATGCTATTTGGATAATAATTTTCAAGGAAAGGAATTATACTGCTATGACCAAATTTTAGCATATGTTCATAAATCACTTTTTTGTTTTTCATCTTCCCACCATGAAAGTCATCACATGGATATGCATATCTATCCAATCTCTTCTAATTGGATATTATCCCATCCTATGCATGGCATTCATCTCTTGTCAAATTAGGTCTTGACTCATCTTCAATTTTCTACATTCATTTATGAAAATGGTATGTTAATTAACAAATCTAGGAAAATGATAACATTGGAACAGTCTAACAATGCAGAAAATCCATCATCGAGAATTCTAGAGTTCATTTATCTACCTTCAACTATTATGTACCGACAATATATCAATTTAAGACTTGTAATACAATGTACAAAAGTTACAATTAATGCAGTGAATTGCAATTGGCAGAAACAACAATATTAGACAATGGAATATCTATAAATTACACTAGAAAAATCTAAATTAAGGTCATTTCATATCATAATAAGGGATAGATCAATCTTGGTTAAATCTAATTGGAAAACCAGTTGTGATTGATGTGATTTTCTCACAATCAATTTAAATTTACAAGCTATAACCAGTGCAACTAACTTCCAAGTAAAATCAATAGGAAAAAAAACAAAAGTTCATGTCAAACAAACAATATATGAATGGTACTATTATAGTCACAAAATGTTGTAATCCTTAAAAGTTCTAAAATGGATCTTGTTCATATGGTGTATCCTTTCTTTATATGATATTAAAATGGCTAGGATATTGTAAGGGAAATGTGGCCCCGGAAATCGCATCTATATATAATTCATCCACGAAAACCATTTTTTCTAGAATTCCACCAAGAATATTCAGGGGCCTTAGTTGCATTAATGACAATATCCTCCATTGATAACAAGACTATATTATAGAAATTTTGAAGTTTTTCATGATTGAGTAAAAAAGATTCAATTTCACCTAAATATATAAGTATATCTTGTTTAGTTTCCTACATATATTCCCCCAAAGTTTATTCAACATCCATAAAGTCTATAAGCTTTGGAGTTGCAAATTCATTGCCATGTAGGACTGGTTGTTTGACAAGGCTCGAATATATATATATATATATATATATATATATATATAGACACAGAAACACACACACATGTTCCATATCTAAATTAAGGTTCCCATTTAAGTGTTGTCCATTTCCATAACAGAGGAGGAAGGAAACCATCTTAAGTGTTGCACTGTAGAAAAAATATGACATAATTATTCTACAAAATCAGACAGGAAAATCTTGTAGCATGGACACATGTATCAAAAAATGACAAAAATAATTTACAAATTGTTGGATGAGTTGTGGACCATGGCTAATGGGTGGTATTCGATTTTCACCCTGTTTGGAAAATTACAATTCTAGAGAACTGCAAGTAGTCATCAAAGAAAATTCATTGTTCCTAAGGAATTACACATCTCCTTAGGATAGATTATTTTGTATGATTTAAGAGATTGACTTCAAAAAACTATATATCGGAAATATTAAGAGATACATAAGTGGCCTATCTATACATTCCTTCTTGGAGTACATGGGAAGTATTTTTTGTGAATGGCTTATTTCTGCCACTCCGATTTACTCGAGACAAGTATCCAAATAGATTGAAAAATTTTCCTTATTCATGAGAACCATATTAGAATAATAAGATCTCTTCACTCAAAGGTATAATAAATTATCTTTCAATTGAAAAAGTTCAATTTCCTCTAATTGGATGGATTCACACTATGTCACAAAAAATATCTAACTATATTTCCAATGTTATGAAGGATTGTTACAATTGAAAACAAGGTCGAGAATAGGTAATTGGGAAGAAATTTACATATTTTAAGAACATACATTTCTAAGCTAAGAAATTCAGAGTGCAAGAGGGCTCCCTATAAAGGTTTTTCCTGAATACATTAATGTGGGAGACTTTGGCCTAACCATTAACAGAGAAGTGAGGCACTTCGATAGAAAAGAAACCTTCTTATACAAAGGTCACAACTAAAAATTATGAATGTGATTTACAATTCTAGATGGGAAAACTAAATGACAAACTCGATAACAAAGGAAAGTTGTATTAGAAGACAATGTCATTAATTGTATCATTAGACTATAGGATTTGATGAAGTGGTTTGGAAGCATTTTTTTTACTAAAATGTTAATGGAACCCTCTCTTGACTTGTGAGCTAGCCTGGATTATTTGTTGAAGGAGGTTAGTTATCCAATGGAATTGTGTATTTTTATTTTTCATAGACATGCCATCTATCTATGCCATGTCTTCCTCAAACATGACTGATGTTGGATATAGACAATACAAATCACTGAATAAATATGATCAGTTTCCATTGTATAACATCATAGATAGATCTCTCATGAATATCTCATTTATGGATACCTATGTATCAGTCAGATAGACAAACTATCTGAAGATGTTTTTATCCTAACTTAGCCTAAGAAATCATTCCATAGCAATCCAAGCCGAGAAAGCACACAATTATGCAATATTTTTTTATCAGTACAAATGACCATGATTTTTCTACTCCATAAGTGAATAAAAGATAATATTACTTAAAATATACAAATATTTGAACATTCATGTTCCAAATACCCTTTTTTTATTCTTTAAATGATCATTTTTGGAAATATTTGATGCTAAATTGTGCCAATACTATAGCGAAAGGGGATTTCAAATCCAAATTAGCTACCAACTATTATTTCCTTGTCTTCCTTTTTAAAATCCTCCACACTCTCTCTATGGAAATTCTCTTCATGACACCTACAATAAATATTAAACTTTCAAACCCCTTCCCTCAGACCGACCCCCAAAACCCCTCTCAACAACCAAATCACACAGAAAAATACCTCTCAAACCCCCAAAATGCCCTCATTCTAAGAAAATGTTTGTTTGGCACAAAATACACCCTTAAAATACTTAGATGAATTCAAACCCACATGCATATGGGTCCCAAGACATATTCATAGATCCAACTATATGCAAATCCAATGAAAAATATATGTTTTAGTAATTATATTAACTACGGTGTATTGACCATGGTTTTAATCATGTCAAAGAGAGGTGCATCCCCCTAGATAAAGTTTAAACATAATGGTAAAGTAAATCTACCAATCAAAAAATATTATGTCATTAGGGAGTCACACTTATAAAAGATGTAATGAAGTTTTTAAAATGTTGTGAGTCAAAAGGGTACAATTAATTACTTTGTGTAAAATTCAAAATGAGACAAATCGGACCACCCTTTTCTAACTATATGAAAATCCATAATTAAAGGGTTTGAAAAACCTTTCTTTCAGTAATTTATGGATTTTGAATAAACTATGATTCTTTAACCATGGACTTATGTTGTGGTAATATTGGTATGTCTTTTATCAAATAAAAAAATACATTGCTAATTCTATGAATCAAAACTAGGATATTACAATAGACATGGTAGAAAGGGATAGTGTCATTCAAGTTCACATTATGAGGAGAATGGGTCTTAAAAGTAGTGATCCTTGTAATTTTTTGTTGTTTTTAGACTTTTGGATGGTAGAAATAAATGGAGACATTAAATACTTTTCCATTTCATGTAACCAACCTATAAGATAAGGATACAGATCCAATATCTTATTCTAGATGAAAATATACTAGAATCTTACAGATTCTTTGTGAGATGGTTAGATCACTAAAATAAAAACAAAAGTAAGGAGTTATTATGAATTTATTTATGTAAATTTATCCAATGGAATGAAGGGAAACAAAGAACTAGCAGTATAATCATTTCTATGTTTCATATAATTAATTAGGTCGGTGTCATTTCAATTAATTCGTGGTAGTGGTGATCCACAAAAATACTACTAATTAATATAGGTTAGTTTCATTTCAATTAATTGGTAGTAGTGGTCATGGACATAAATTCTACTAATTCATATTCATGTGGTTTTTATCTAGTCATTTTTTTTTTATCTTGGGACTAAATTAGTTATTTAAGTTAGTCATTTATAGTTGTGTCACTTAAAATTGCTCAAATTTGGTAGTGTTTAACTTTAAAAAAGTTGTCATGACAAACATTTTTGGTCACATAGTCACTAATTACCCATTTTGTACTACTAGTGATTTCTCATGGCCTATGTTCTCCAGGTATTGTTCTTGCACAGAGGCCTCATCAATGGTAATTGGTTTGAAGAGAATCACTTTCTTTTGTAAATAACTATGCAGAACTCTTAGCTACTTGAAGAGTATGTCTAGGCTTTAGCAGGGATACCCAACATGGTTTCCATCTTCCTGAATTTGGTGGTGTGCCCTTGCACACTCTTCCCCTAATTATACCCAAAGTATCTTCATGTGGCTTTCCCGTTAGGTTAGTGCATGGCCCTCTAGTTTTAGTCAAGAAAATGAAATTTTTTACTCTTCATTTATATTATGGATAATAAAATACACTTCAAAATGTCACAACCAATGATTGAACTTAACAACATATATCTCACCTTGATAGGGCTTGATTTTCACTTTTTATTCCTTTTTAAGCAAATCTATGAAATAGTGATGGCATTAGAACTTGGCTACTCTTTCATGGGATTTGTTTTTACTATTTTTTTGGGTCTTCACTATCTCTCAGTTTCTCATGTGATCCAACTTACTAGTTAGAGCCACCAACCTCCTTGAAAGGTATGAAATTATTCACTAGAGCCACCATGAAGAGGGCCATTTTGTGATATATATTGGTGACTTTCTCTTCCATCCTCACAAATATCCATTTTTCTACATCACGGGGGTTGTTATGAATAGACTCATCCGCCATGGATAGGGTTGTGTGACTTACTTCTTAATCCAATTATTAGATCCTGCAACTTTCAAAAAAAACCCAAAGAGAAATTATATGATACCAAATATAATCTATAAAATGTCATGGATATTCAACTAGAATAGTCCATCCCAATAGATCATGTATTATGCTGAAATATTTTATTATGCGGGTTAATTTCCTTAGATCTTTTATTTATTATCACTAGCTTGTTGCTAAAATTTATGAAAATAACTAAAATATAAAAATGAAAGTACAAGAAAATGAACAAACCCTCCACACAAATGAGCATAGAAACAAAATGGGACAAAACCCAACTAGAAGGTGAGGCCTATGCTCTGCTTTCTTCTCCTCAATTATAAAAATGCAAATATTGTAATGTCCCCTTCCAATTGATCACGATGGAG
The DNA here is from genome assembly GCA_032191745.1 of Picea mariana. NCBI lineage: Eukaryota > Viridiplantae > Streptophyta > Pinopsida > Pinales > Pinaceae > Picea > Picea mariana. The sequence goes on from JASDQU010371611.1 coordinate 16,896, forward strand.
GATAACTCAATAACCTATAAGACTCTCGTAGGCTATAGTCAACAAATAAAAAGAGATAAATAAGGTTTGTTTGGTTCCATGGGATAAAAGAATGACAAACCATAAAGTGACATTAAATAAAATAAATAATTATATTATAATGAAATTGGAGAGAAAATATAATGAGGGTTTGATTTGGTCAAAATGGAGAAAGATCTAGAAGGCCCGGAGGAAGGATAAATAGAGGGGTAACCCTTTTATTTGGACTATGACTCGATCTCTTCTTGACGTACTCTTTGATCCATGTTTTTGTTAGGGTTTGGAAAAACCCGTCCATTTCAATTTAGTTTCTATGGTGCAATATTCAACCTATCTAGTCAAGGAGGAGGATTCATCCAGAATCCACATTTAAGTTCGTTGTGGTGTTAGTTTCATCCTGGAGAGATTTTGGGTACATATAAGCTTGTGAAGGGAATTTGTGGTATTTTTTGGAAGAGTCTAATCGTATAATGTATAGGTGTTAGGAGGAATTCAGGAAAATGGTGAAAGGAGACACCCCCGAAGGTTGAACTCAAGTTGTCTCATGAGGCCCCGCTAGACATCCCTTGGTCATACTACAAGGACCTCTGTTATCATGGATTGCAACAGATAGTTCATATCGTGCTTGTGAGGGTTGCAGGATATATTGGAGGGCCCCTTGTAGAGTGGACATTACTGAAGAAAAATGATGTAGGGCTTGGAGAGCCTTGGAACAATGGACATCATGGATTAACATCATTCCATTTTTTCATTATATTGTTTATGTAGTAGGTTTTGCATCTTCCTGGTAGCCATCAAATCTATGTGTTTAGGAGTATTATGTAGCTATTATTATAGCCACTAGATTTCATTGTATTTCTAAGATTTTGGGTTTTTCCATCCATAATAAGATGCCATAGTTATGTTCTCTATTTTCTATGTAATGGATGCATGCAATATGTTTGAAAATATTCATATTTGACCAAACTGTTTGTAAGAAGTTAAAAACACCATTAATACAAGTGTTTGGCACATTTACACAAGAATAAATAACAAATTTTGGGACAGAAAAAATAACATTCCCACCTAGTCTAGTTGGGGACATTACAATGGTATCAAAGTTGGTAATTCTTCCAACCTATGATTTTATTGATTCCTAGGAATAAATGGTGTGGACAACCTTCTCAAATTTCACTTGAAAGAGAGGTAGAAGAAAACCAAATAGAGTCAAAACTAGAAGGAAACATGGATGATAACGAGGAGATCACAACAAAATCGGTGCTCAGACTACTAAATCAACTAAACAAGGGTCAGGAGGATGCCAACTAGAACCAAGTAGAATATTCCCATAGGAAAGATGAGATTATTAGGATCCAATAGCATACCCTTGCGGTACTTGTACAAATGGTAGGACAACAAGGGAAAATGGGACCAAATGGAAGTCATGGAAAAACTCATGCAAAGGGTAGCAATACCCATTTTCCACACAAAGTTTCCTATAGACATGGAGTAGGAGGACACCTTGACCATTTTTACCCCCATTCCTTATGTAACAACCTATAGGAGCACAATTCTAGCTGGACCCAGTTGACGAGGTCTCTAACTACCATAGAGATTACCACTCACTAGTAGAGGCGATCCAGGAAAAAATGTCTAACAACAAATACTACAACCTTAAGATGAGGAATAGACCAAGGGAGCACCATATCATAAAAATTATGTTCTTATGTGAAATATAGGGAATATGGAGGTCCCCTCATTTGATGGATATGATAGGGGAACAACCTGAGCATGGATACATAAGTTGGACACTTATTTCTATCTTAACTCGATGACAAAGGAAGAGGAAATGGATTTTTCCACTCTACACTTGGATGGAGAGGCTAATAAGTGATGGTACCATATAATACTAACATTGGGGCATGCAAAAATTACATCATATGAGGATTTCACCCAAGGGGTTGATATATTGGTTAATTAGGAAAGACCCTGAGATCCACTTTAAGGAATTTGTGCATACATTACATAATTCCACAAGATGGAAATAATGGTGACCAATATTTTTTAGCATAAGTTGGTGATGTTGACAAAGGTTTTAGTTGAAACATTTAGAGGTTGGATGAAGGCCTTTAGACCTCCCACATTACATGAAACCATCATGAAGACTCAGGATATGGCAGACACAACATCCAATAATGCACTAGTAAAACCTTGTATGCCACAAAAGGGTTAGGTGACGAAGCCTCCCCAAAAACCATGGATAGGGAAGGACAATATGGATGAGGAGACTCAGAGAGAGATAATATGGAAGAATATTTTCCATAATTGTTAAGAACCTTGGGAACTGGGACACCATTGCATGGGAAAAATGAAAGTACACTACATAGAGGTGCATTCCAATGAGAAGGATGATAGTGTAGATGAGGTATCTCATACATAGGACAATTAAAAAAGTAGTGGTGGGGCAGAGCCACATCATATTGAGACTTTCTAACTGAAGCCACCACAAGAAGGAGTCAAGAAAGAAACTATTTCCACACTTTCAGGAGTTCCCAAGTATTATACTTTTAGGATCAGAGGTATCATGTAGGGCTAGAAAGTTATCACTCTGATTGATGGTGGTGCCACCCACAATTTCATCGATGCAACACTAGTGGAAAGGAGACAAATTCCCATTGTGGAATTTGAAGGATTCAATATCGTGGTAGCATATGAGTACAACATGACTTTTACTCATAGGATCCAAGGGTTGTATTACGTTGACCGATGAATTTTATGTGGTGGATCTAGCAGAAACCAATGTGGTGTTTGGAGTACAATGGTTATATTCCCTTGGATATTTCAAAATGAATTATCATATCATGTGGATGGATTTCATAGACAAAGGAGGTCGGTGAGTGATTCTCAGAGGTATGTCATCAGAAGCACCCATGATCATTTCCAGCAAATTCATGGAGGCCATATTTAGGAATGGAAATGTGACATGTGTAGTATAATGTTTGATCACCCAGCAAAAGCCATCCCAAGATCAAGAGAACTATCATGTGGAAATATAAGAGCTGATTGGGAAACACGATAAGGTGTTTAGGATGCTACTAGTAGGGAGACCGCTAGACAGAAGTTTTGATCATGTCATTGAGCTATAGGGGGGGGAAATAGTGATCACCACACCCCATAGGAATCTGAAGAAATTCAAAGATGAAATTGAGAAGGCCATAAAAAATTTGTTGGAGATGGGACATATTAGGCCTAGATCTAGTCCCTTCGCTTCTTCAGTTGTACCAGTGAAGAAGAAGGATGGAACTATGTGTATGTGCATAGAATAGAGACCATTACATAAGAAGTCCATCAAAATTCATTACCCAATGCCCAGGATTGACTAGATTATATATGAAATGCATGGGGAAGTATACTTCTCAAAGGTTTATTTATGGTTGGGCTAGCTTCATATTCGGGTCACAGAGAAGGACATTCACAAAAAAACATGAAAATGTCACTATGGGCACTATGAGTTTTTAGTCACACCCTTCGGTTTGACTAACATACCAAACACCTTTCAGTCTTGTATGAACCATATATTCAACAAATAGTTAAGGAAATTATTACTAGTGTTCTTTGATGATCTTCTTATCTACACCATAATGTGGGAGGAACATCTAAATTATGTGGACACGATTCACAACATTATGGAGGAGCAACCGCATTTTTCCAAGGAAGAAAAATGTGAATTTGGGTTGAGAGAGATCCTCTATCTGGGGTATTTCATTGGTGTTGAAGGAGTAAATGTGCATCAAAAGAAGATACAGACCATATTAGATTGGCCCACTCCCATATCACTCATAGATATGTGAGGATTCTTCGGGATATGAATTTATTATAGGCACTTTGTGAAAGGATTTTCACAATTGGTTGTGCCATTGAAAGACCTCACTAAGAAAGGATTGTTTTGATGGTTAGAGGTTGCATAGGTTTCATTCGACAAAATGAAGAGGGTGATGATCACATGCCTAGTATTAGAACATCTTCTCATATGAGTTGATGGAGGGAAATATTTAGGATAATAGGTATAGGGTAGTGGATGACATCATCTAATACAAATACATGATCTATATTTTCCCTTAGTCCAAATTCAAGGATAAGATTTTGATGGAAACACATGAGGCGCCACTGGAAGGGCACAAGGGGTATCTGAAAACCTACAGGAAGGTGAGGGAGAGATTTTCCTAGAAGGGTCTCAAGGGGGATGTACTTAGCCATGTGAGGGAATGCATGACTTGCCAATAGAACAAGTCACAGTTTACATATCGTGGAGGACTGATTCAACCATTGTTGATTTTGGAGAAGAAGTGGGATAAAATTTCCGTGGAATTCATCACAAAATTACTAAAGATGCAAGGAAGGGACTGTATATATGTGGTAGTGGAAAAATTGACTAAATATGTGAACTTATTTTCCATTCCTTCAAAGTACAATGCATCTCAGGTAGCATAACTATTCTTCAGGTAGTTGTTCAGATTCCATGGACTTTCGAGGAACATAGTCAGTGACTGGGAGATCAGGTTTCTTAGTGTGTTTTGGTAGGAGTTTTTCAGGTTATCTGAGATAGAGTTGACACCTAGTACTAGCTACCACCTCCAAAAATATGAAAAAAATGAGATAGTAAATAAATGGATTGAGTGGTACCTAAGGAACTATGTGTCCAGGAAGTAGAGGCCATGGATAAAGTGGTTGTATCTCAAGGAGCATTGTTACAATACCACTTATCACATGTCCATCAAGATGATCCCATTTAGGGAATTGTATGGCTATAATTCTCTATCCTTTGTGGATTTGGAGTTTGGAGAGAGAAGAGATCGCAAGAATAAATATTGGTTGCAGGAAAGCCAAGACATCTTGAGATTCATGAAGGGAAATTTGCAGGATACCCAGAATTAACAGAGGATGTATGAAGATAGGCATAGGGTGGAGTGCATCTTTGAGGTTGGGGACCTAGTCTTTCTCAAGTTTCTCCCTTACAGACAATCATCGATGAAGAAGAGTGATGCAAAGAAGTTGAATCCTTGCTTTTGTGGACCCTACATATTGATAAGGAGAGTTGTGGAGGTGGAATATGAGCTAAAGCTACTATAAGGTAGAAATATCCACAACGCCTTCCATGTATCCTACCTCAGGAAGACATTGGGACATCAATTCACTACTTCAATATATATTCCTCCAATAGACAAGGAAGGGCAGTTGGTTCTAGCTCTTGAGAGGATTTTTTCTATCAAGGACTGAAGGATGAGGAGAAAAGTCATTCGAGAGTACTTGTTTTTTTGGAGAGGATTTTTTGTAGAACATGTTACTTGAGAAGGAGAGCAGATCTTATAACACCCTGATCTAGATTTGCTTAAGGACAAGCAATCTTAGGAAGGGAGGATGGTTATGTCCCCTTCCAATTGATCATGAAAAAGGATGAATCAATGTCCTATATGACTCCCATAGGCTATAATCAACAAGGAAAAATGAAGTGAAGAAGGTTTATTTGGTGTCAATAGGATAAAATAATAAAAAACCCTAAAGTGACATTAAATAAAACAAATAATTATATTTTAATGAAATTGGAGGGAAAATAAAATGAGGTTTTGAATTGGTCAAATGGGGAAAGATCTAGAAGGCCCAGAGGAAGGATAAATAGAGGGGTAACCCTTCTCTTCAGATTATGACATGATATATTATTGATGTGATCTTTGAGCCAAGTTTTCATCAGGGTTTGGAAAGAACCTTCTATTTTAGTTTAGTTTTGGTGGTGCAATATCCACCCTAGCTAGACAAGCAAAAGGATCCATTCATAATCCTTATTTGAGTTCACTTTTGTGTTAGTTTCATCCTAAAGAGTGTTTGGGGACATATTGGACTATGCAGAGGATTCACGACATTTTGTGGAAGAAGTTGATCATATAATTTGTAGGTGTCGAGAGGGATTCAAGAAAACGATGAAAGGAGACACCCCAGCAAGTTGAACTCAAGTTGTTCTGCAACGACCCGTTAGATGTACCAAAGTCATCCCATGAGGACCTCTTCGATCAAGGATTAAAAAAGTAATTTCACATCGGGTTTGTGAGGGTTGGAACAAATATTGGAGGGTCACTTGTAGAGCTAAAATCACTTGAGCATAACAGTGTAGGGTTTGGAGAGCCTTCAAGCAGTGGGCATCATAGATTGGGATCATTCTAGGATTTATTTGTATATTTTTTTATAGTATGTTTTGGATTTTTCTAGAAGTCATTAGATGTGTCTTTTTAGGATTATTCTATATATTTTATTAAAATCAGTAGATATCATTGTACTGGTTATATTTTTGTGTTTCCATCCATAATAATATGCCATAGTTATCTACTCTATTTTCTATGTAATGGATGAATATTTTAACCTTGTACAATATTTATTGCAAACAAAATTTTAGTAAAAGAACAAAAAAAATATAATGGAAAATACGGACATTACACAGATATTTTTCTCCTTGGAAACCCAAACCGGGAAAACCAACATATTCTATTTTCATTCATTGTAATACATTTTTTACAATACAATATACATATAGGAGCTAGCGGCATCCAAAACCCTAAACCAATGACCTGGATTAGTTAACAACCCTACTTACTTAACCGAAAATAGAAAACCATCGGAAAAAAAACATGTGTCGAAAAACTGTCCAAAAATGGACACAAAAATCGAGGAAACACAATAAATGAGGTAAAATATGACACGTTTCCCGAGTAAAAAAAAATCTTGGGGGTACTTCCCCCAAACCTCCACGCAGGGGGATTTCTCTTCCCTACATGCCCCAAGGGGGGACCTCGCGCCCCCCCCTCCCCTCAAACCCCCCTACATGCCCGGTGCAATGTTGCAATGAATATAACACATACCCAACATTATCCCACTTGTTGTTTTATTTGCATATATGGGGTTACATTATTACATAGTCAACAATCCAGGGTAGAAATTCCCATGGATCCTCTACACAAAGAGAAATTATCAGTGCTCATAGATTTTGTTAATGAATCTGCAATATTATTTAAAGTGTCCACCTTCATCAGCAATACTTTCTTTTCTTTAACCATATCTCTCACAAAGTGATATTGAATATCAATATGATTTGTCTTCGAATGATAAGTTGGGTTCTTCACTAGAAAAATTGCACTATGACTGTCAAAATCTATCCTTACAGCTTTTTGTACCAACCCAAAACTTGAACACAATCTTTGTAACCATACTACTTCCTTACTTGCATGAGTGGTTTCCATGTATTCAACTTTTCTAGTTGAAAGTGCCACTACAACTTATATTTTTCTCATCCAACTTATTGCTCCTCCAAACATGTTAAACACATACCCACTTGTAGATCACCTATGATCCAGATCTCCATCCCAGTCTGCATATACAAATTCATGTATATCCAACACTATGTTGAATCCTGATCTTCCTTGGTAGCACAATCCATATCTAGAAGTGCCATGCAAATACCTGAAAACCCTTTTTACTATTGTCCAATGCTCCTTCCATGGTTTTGACATAAACCTGCTCAAAACTCCCACTGCATGTGCAATGTCAGGTCTAGTACAAACCACTGCATACATCAAACTGTCAACTTCACTCGCATATGGAACACAAGACATCTCCTCCTCCTCTTCTTGTGTCTTGGGACATTGATCTACATATAACTTTACACCAACAAGAATATGAACCTTTACTAGTTTACATTCCTGCATATTAAACCTCTACAATATTTTCTTGACATATTTTCTTTGATTTAACCAGAGTTTCCTCTTTTTATGATCTCTTTTAATTTCCATGCTGAAAATGAAATTTGAAGCACCGAGATCCTGCATGTCAAATTTAGAGTACAATTGAGTTTTCACATCCTGGATAATCTCCTTGTCATTTCCTATTAGCAACATGACATCCACATACAAGAATAAATAAATCAAATGATCACCAATTAATTTAAAATACACATAATGATCCTCTTTTCTTCTTTTGAAACCAAGTCCCAACATCTAAGTATCAATTTTTTTATACCACATACTTGGTGATTTTTTAAAACCATACAAGGACTTTTTCAGTTTGCATACTAGTTCCTTCTTTTCCTTCACAACAAATCCTTTTGACTACTTCATATATATTTCTTCTTCTAGATCCCCATGTAGGAATGTTGTCTTCACATCCATCTGTTCTACTTCAAAATCAAATGCAGCAACAATAGATAACATAAATCTTATAGAGGTTAACTTGGCAACAAGAGAAAAATCTCACCAAAATCAATTCCCTCAACCTAGGAATAACCATTTTCTACTAACGAATATTTGTATTTCTCCACTTTTCCTTCTGCATTCAACTTCCTTTTAAATACCCATTTGCTGCCAGTGGGATTTCTTCCAGTCGACAACTCCACTAGATCCAAAGCCTCACTCTTATCCAAGGCTACCATTTCTTCTTCCATGGACTTTTTCAGATATTTCCATCCTCTGAATCCACCGCCTCCCTGACAGTTCTAGGGTCATCATCAGTAATAGACAAAGAAAAATTTGAACATAAATTAGATGGAGTATACCTTTTCGATAGCCTTATTTCTTGAACCAATCTCCTCAATACTAGAGTATGAGGATATTCTTCTTCTGATTATTGTTTTTTTGTAGAGTCTGATTCATCATTCTTTAAATAAAACTCTATTTTCTCTGGTTCTTACTTACTTGGTAGAACTTCTTGTTTAACAACATCCTTCATTTATCTAAATACCACATCTTGGTTATACACTACTTTCTTAGTTTTTGGTTTCCAAATCTTATAACCTTTTAGACCAACTTTATATCCAATAAAGATACACTTTCCAGCCTTCTTATCTAGATTACTCTTGTTTTCCTTTGGAACAAGAACATATGAATCACAACCAAATACCTTGAGATGTGTGAGAGAATTTTTATTACCAGACCATAACTCTTATGTATTCTTGTCATCCAACGTTGATGAGGGTGATATGTTAACCAGGTAACATGAAGTACCCACTACCTCTGCCCATAATTCTTTCCCTAACCTGTCACCACTCAACGTGCACCTTGATTTTTCAATCAACATCTTGTTCATCCTTTCTGTGACTCTATTCTGCTTAGGCGTATATGGAGTATTATTCTTCCTTTCTATATCATACTTCTTATATAATTAATCAAATTCATTCCCGCATAACTCTTTTCCATTATCTATCCTCAACACCTTAATTATTTTCTCTGTTTGATTCTCAACAAGGGCCTTAAACTCTTTAAACTTGTCAAAGACTTCAAATTTCTTCTTGAGGAAATATATCCAAGTATTCCTTGAGAAGTCATCTATAAATGAGACACAGTACACAGATTTTCCCAATGATGGGACCAACACAGGTCCAAAAACATCACTGTGAACTAGTTGTAAAATTCCTTCTTCCCTTGATGCACCAAAGGGGAATCTTACCTGACTCTACTTCCCATATACACAATGTTCACAAAAATAAAAATCATGAGAGAATTTAGACATAAATTCAACCATACCTTTACCGTGTAGTAGTTAAATACCCTTCTCTCCGATATGCCCCAGTCTTTGATGCCACAACATAACCTTTTCTCTAGAGACTATAGGAGTTATTTCTTCTTCAACTCCAATACCATGAGCAATGGAACTATTACACCCATCACAAATAGTGCTTCCTTGCATCTTATACATAGTTCCAAACTAAACTCCCTTCAACAACACCATTGTTCCTCAAACCATCTTGCAAGTTTCCTTTTCAAATATTGTTTTTACCCCTGCATTGTCCATTTTTCTTACAAAAATCAAATTTATGGCCAATCCTGGGATGTGCAGAACACCAGTTAATGTTCTAATCCTTCCATCTATGAGCCTCAACTTGAATTTTCCTCAACTTATGATTCTGGTTGT
>JASDQU010371611.1:26940-88669 GCA_032191745.1 Picea mariana
TCCTCTTGCAAATAATGCGTCTATACTCTGTCCTTCCATATTCTTCTGTCTCATCTCCTCCAACAACAAAGATGAGACCACTTCATCAAAATCCAAGGCAGTCATATTACTACCTATGGCCACAACCAGACTATCCCATGAGTCTGGTAAAGAACATGGTAAACTGATACACTTATCTTCATTTGAAATTTTAATCTCAACATATATTAATTGACTTACCACGGTATTGAAGGAATTCAAATTCTCTGCCACCGAGTCTCCATCTCTCATCCTCGAGTTATACAAATTATTTATCAGGAGTAGTTTATTTACTAGGGACTTAGACTGATACAACTTCCCTAACTTATCCCATAAATCCTTCGTTGTATCTTCCTCTGACACATTTAGTAATATCGAATCTGAGAGACATAGTCGGATTGTGCTCCTCGCCTTCTGATCCAACATTTTTCAGTCATCTGTTGAAGTTCATGTAGGTGAAGTACTTAGATCCACCATCATCCACTAATCTCTATCCACCAACAGATCTTCCATGTTGAGCTTCCATAACTCAAAATTTTCCCATTAAACTTCCCAATCTCCATTTTCGAATTGCTCACCATTTATTTTTACTGGAAAAATCAATGCCATAGATCTCCCACTATAACAAGGATTATCACAGTCCCAAGACAAACCCTTGACCACAAAGGCGTCCACCTGAAGCCAACAAATCTTTGATACCAAATGTAGATTTTAACCTTGTACAATATTTATTGCAAACATATTTTCAGTAAAAGAACAAAAAAGATACAATGGAAAATACAAACATTACACAGAGAGTTTTCCCCTGGAAACCCAAACTAGGAAAACCAACGTATTATATATTCATTCATTGTAATACATCGTTTACAATACAATACACATATAGGAGCCAACGACATCCAAAACCCTAACCCAATGACCTGGATTAGTCAACAACCCTAATTCCTTAACCAGAAATAGAAAACCATCGGTAAAAAACCACGTGCCGAAAAACTACCCAACAATGGACATGAAAATCGAGGCAACATGAAAAATGAGGCAAAAATGTGACACGTTTCCCGATGCAAACTTTTTTTATCAGGGGAACTACCCCCGATACCCCGTACGCACCTAGCGCAACATAGACACTACTACTCGTGCAAATAATATAGCACATACCCAACAATGGATGCATGCAATAGGTTTGACAATATCCCTATTTGAGAAAATTGTTTTTAAAAATTTAAAAACACCATTAATACAAGTGTTTGGCACATTTACAAAAGAAGAAATAACAAATTTTGGGACATAAAACAATTCCCACCTATCCTAGTTGGGGATATTACAAATACAAAAAAAGAGGTGGTCACTATGGAATTTTCTTTGACACCGTGGCCTAAATGTCTAACACACCCAACCCCTTAAGTACCTTTCTAAGGAATGGGGAATCTAAATTTCACTTCCCTTAAACATCTTGAATCCTTTGTCTGATGTATGCATCCTATTCTACTCACCCGTAGCATTCTAACGACTGCTACCAAGCTCAAATCCTCGATCTGGGTTGCAAGTAATGGCCTCCTGAAGTTCTTTGGGAATTTATTAGACATGGGTTACATGGTGCCCATGTGGCTCCACCTCACTCATATTATCCCCAAGATCCTACATCCACGGGAAGGTTCATCCACCATTCAATCCAACGGTGGGATTTGATCTTCATTTTACACATAAGTTGTCGGGGAGTTGGGCATTTGATGCTTCGGCGTTGAACGTCCCCTTTTTCTTCTATGCACATATCCTTCAGAGTCTCGAATTATCGAACTCAGAAGGTTATGCCACGTAGCTTTGGCCTTAGTCCCTTTTGGGAGCATATGTTCTAACATCCCAAGTTTCCCGGAGTTCCAAACTCCCGAAGTTCTGAACAAACCCAAAATATCTCCATGTCACTCCTTTAGTGGGTGACATGTGTCACATGTTAATGGGCCTATAGGATCTATGAAACATATGAACCCAAGTGACACATGGAATTTCATTCTTGGGTCCACATAATCCCTGGATCTATGGCCTCCATTACTTCGTAACTTCACCATTCAGGGAGTTCATGGTATGACTTCCTCCTTTCTCTCGGAGTAGTCAATGTTGGGTTCACCATGGTCTAGATCTAACAATCATGAGAGATCTTGAAGGGTCTCTAAATATACAGTTCACGTTTATTTGCAGCTCTAACATTTAGGGATTTTAATGTCATGACATCATCATCCTCCCGAAGTAATACTTTTCTGAAGTGATGACTACACTCTAGATCCAATGGACTAGAGGGATCCCAATGCATTCTCAAATCAAAGTTTCACGTCACTTCATAAATTTGGCATTCGAAGGTTTCCTCACCTCAAACCACACTTCCTTCTAGAGTTCCAAACTCTGAACATGCAGATAAATATGATCAATGGTCCATGTGCACAATGCGATGGGCGATCGAGATCTTCTCTGGCCTTTAGGCCTTCAGGAGTTCTAGACCCAAGGTGCAACAAACCTCGAATATTTTGGAGTGTCAAACTTTGAATCACACTCAATCTTTCTCCATGTGCACCTAATGCCAATGGCCTGAATTTTCTTTAGCCTTCGTAGCTTCACTAAAATTGCACGCTCTTGTGATTTTATTTGGATTCCTCCGAAGAACTGGACTTATGGATAACCATTGATCTGAGGACCACGTGTCCCTCTACTACCAACAACCCAAATTAACTTCAGGCTCTGGGACTATAGATAATTCATCTCTTTTACAATGAACACATAGGATCCACCGAACTAACAAAGTCTGAAAGACTCGAGGGGTTAACCATCATGCTTCTTCTCCAAACCCAATGGTTGTGAAAAACTTTGGTTCCTTCCAAACGGATCTCGTCCACTCATCTTCCAAATATAGGAATCCTCCCTTTCAGGACCTAAATATCGCTATATTTCATGATATTGATACTTATGAGTGTATACCATGCATTCCTTACACTCACTCATCATGAGAACCTTTCAATGCTTCACCAAGTGTTGGCCTTGCACACTGTGCATGAATATCTCCTTCGAGATCATATACTCAGACAAGCATATGTGTATTCATTTCACCAGGATTACAAAAGAGAAACAATTTGAAACTTATATAATATCAAAGGTTCATTCCTTCAACTATGAAATGAACACACATGAATATAAATCTGAAAGTATATAACATAACATTACCCAATTAACTAATAGATAAGTAAACTCAAACATTCAAAACATTCATTTCAATCTAAGTGCACAGGGTAAACACAACACTTATCTATTATAGTTGATAGTCGACCATCTAACTATGGGTGTTAGCCTCTCCACCCAACTGTAGGCTCAAAGGAATTCATTCTTAGTGCTTTGTCCACCCTCGTGCCAAGCCATGATATCACTAGGGAACCTTTGCAGTTTTCCAAAGGTTTTTTCTTTGTCATTGTTTCTGTGAGGTTTATCAGAGTCTCCCTTAGCATCAAGCTCGTGACATTTTTCTCGGGTCTTTTATTTCGTAAATTCTCATAGATCCTTTCTCTTGTTCTCTTCAGTAATGATATCATCTTAATCTTCCCATTCTTCTTCCCAATTAGAGATCCTCACATGTTATTCCTGTTTTATTCTACATATCTAGGTCACGCGTTCCCTCTCCCAGTGTGTCTCCTTCTTGTCTTTCTTCATGTGTATTCTTTGCATGAATTTTCTCCCCTTCAAGAAGGTTCTCAACCTATCTTGTTCCCTATGTCAAAAGGAAACTCAGGTCAATCTGGGCCTGCAGGAAAAAATTCCCGCTGTGGTACTTCGAGCTGACAGTTTTTTGTTTCCTCCGCTAGACCCTCCATGCTTCCATTCATGGGGGTAGTTTATTTTTCAACCACCTATCCTTATTTCCTTAACTTCTTCCTCCTTGGAATCTGGATGAAGCTCATTATTTCATCAAAGAGAATTTGGTTCATTTTAACTATTGAACCCTTTCTACAGTTTCTTCACTCTTTCCTCTAGTGATATCATGGCCAATACTTCGAGGGTTCACCCCCACAATCAATCGTTGGAAATCTACAAAATAATACATTTACATTGTTCCCATGCCATAACATGGTGGTCATAATTAATGATTAATTACAATCTGGGGGAAACATGGGTGTTACAATCCCCTCCCTCTTAAAAAGGAACATTGTCCTTGATGTACCTTTTTTGTAACACCTGTCATGCATTTATAATTTAGTTGTTTCAGGAATCTTGATTCTCTTTCTTGTTCAGGTGCTTTCCAGAATCTTGTCCTTCGTCACCTTCCTTCAATAATATTGGACAAAAAGCATATTAATCACAATTTCATGTGAAAACATTTCATTGTTGTGAAAAATTCAAGAGGAAAAATTTCAAAAATCTAGCACAATACTTATCTGTGCAGTTCATGGATTCGCATCCACATGGATATATTATTATCTTGAATCACTATTTTTCTCGGGCGTACCCATTGTGTGCATGATCCCAATTGACAGTTTATAATAATTATCAAATTATCCTCTCCCTTGCGGTCACTCACCCTCCAGGCCTAGGCTCAGGCATACCCTTCTCTGGTATATAGTTCCTCGGGTGATCCATCTTTCCTTGCCAAGTATTTCTCACACAAGAATATATCTAAAGACTTCATTGAGCCTTATAGTCGAGGAATCCCTTATTCTTTCTCTTTCGATGCATCCCTCTGACTTTTATTATCATAACACAACATATTCTCGGGAAACCATGGCTTACCACAAGATTCTCATGTCTCAATAGTATCTTTTTTCATGTTTTCCAGATTGATATCCTTCACATGTCCTCCCTAGAAAGATATTTTTTGTATCACCTATATCACATGTATACATAAATTATGAGATATTATCATCAATTTCAATTTCAGAATTTTCTTACAAATCTGTCACCCACAAATTTTCAAATTCCACAATTTGTTTTTCAGATCTATTCCACACAGGAACTAGATTCACAAGTATGGGATTTTTATTCCCATAGTATTCTGGCATAGCAAACAATTGGTATTTCTTATGTCTTACAAAATATCCATATCCAATACCATTTCTTCCTGCAACTTCAACATTCCTCAGCCAAACAAATTGTTAGTTTTCATGCACACTATATTTTCATTGCACGCTTGCAGTGGCTCACAAACAATTTAATAACTATGCATACTAACAATAAAATTCATTTTATCAAGAAGGAAATACAATTCTTCACATTTTGGCTCATGAAGCAATTGTTCTTCCTTATGGGATTATAACACTTCCATATCCAAGACCCTTTTCTTCCTGCAACTTCAACATTCCTCAGCCAAACAAATTGTTAGTTTTTCTGCACTTTATATTTTCAAAACTATAAATACTAACAATCCAAGTTATTTTCATCTATTCAAGGATACAAAGAAAAATGAAATAACATTATTTATGTATGCCTCCTTTAAACATACTAAATTTTCCAAACGCAATTCAAATATCAAATGTCTTTAATCAATGTGTCAGTATTCATGGCCACATTCGCACCCAATGCACCCTGCATTGATTTCAAGTTTTCCACACTTTATTTTCCATGGTGTGTTGGAGCTTAACCAACCTATTCACTATAGGGATTATTCATTCTCATTCATTATTGTAGCAGGACTATACTTCCTACTATAGACTGATCATGATCCCAAATCAGTACACCTGAAACTAAAAGTTGCTCTTGAATGCACCCAAGCATTCTTCCTTCATTAGTAACCAGGGTGCCAACACTCATGGCCACCCAAATTTTCTTTTATTTAACACCTATAAAATGTAATTAAAATATTGGAAGGTACTCCTTCCTCAATGGAAAATTAATTTTCTACCCTTTATGCCAACATGTATGTCCTCGAAGTAATTCCATGCAATGTGGTAACTATGACCACCATTAGTCCCAATCTCCCTAGATTGGTCATTGTAACCATGGTACTCTTTACTCGTGCATTTTCTTACAAGGATTATAAATCATCCTTAGCTAGCATAAAGTTCCTCTCTATATTGCTCAAAGTCTTCTTTCCTAAATATTACCCCTTACCCTGCTTGGGTAGCAATAGCATACAACAACCATTCACAATTATCTGGATATCTTTAAGATAATGAAATATTTTTAGAAGGAATTCTTGCCAAATTCCTTCATTCCTTATGCCACATAGGTATGGACATTTTTATACCTTCTCTAGCTACTATCACCCTCTTTGATATTACCTCATCAATGGTTCTTTATGGGGACTTTTAAATTCCCTTCAACAATATTTTAACAACATCTTTCTCATAGTCATCCTTTGCTTCAGGTTTTCCATCATTGGCAACTGTCTTTCTCAACATCTCTAATTCCTTTCTACACACATCATACATCATAAATATATTAGTAGTTATGTAAAATAAAATGCATGTATCATAGAATTATACTCAATAAAACATTTTTAGATAGGCACTTCATCCCTTTATCCTTAATGTTTTCATGAGTGCAACACAAAAAATTCTCAATTGTTTCTACAGTCATATAACTAGCATCACTCTGGTTTCAAAACATTTACTTTTATCAGTACACTAGTTTCTCATTCCCAATAAAATATAATATACAACAAGAAAGGAGTTAAGGGATCTTCCCCCTTTCCAACTCCTTCTACATAGTCTGGGACTTTCATTCTATTTGAGTTACTCCCAGGCCTTACTATATTTACTGAAGACGACTCATTCAAGCCTATTCATTTAATCATACTCAGGAGTTTATTTTCCTTTTACCAGTTGTACTGGTTTCCAAATCTGCTCTTTTAAGACCTAGAACTCTATAAGCAATTCATAGTTTTTAAAGTGAGAAAAGTATTCCCATTTTTCCCCTTCTTTGCTTTGGCAATTTACTCCCTATTGGGATATTCCTACTCTTTTCCTTGAGCAACCTTGTTTGGGCTCACCCTAACATTTTGGATACACCAACATGCTTCAATAGCAAAAAACAATTTCATAATGAATCATGAACTTGTGAATTCTACACATTAGCATTCAATTATCAGAATCGTCAACATTCATTTGTTATTCTTCCATTCATGCATAATGTTTTAAAATGTAATCTAGGATTCTTATATATATATATATATATATATAGGATTACAATCCATTGCTGAATTCTCAGAAGTCATTAAGGTTGTGAATTTGTTCTCCCAACAGAGTCTTCACATAGTTCCTCCACAAGGAACTCCTTCATCATGCAACTTCCTTATTGCATATCCTTCACTATCTGTGATGGACTCAACCTTGAGTTATCTTTATTTGTTTACCAAATATTCCATAAGGAATACAAACATGCATCTTTGTTATGCCTCTAGATTATTTATCCACACATATTCCTTGTTTTGTTAACTTACATCTATGATGCACCTAACCACATGCATAATCATAATCCTATGTGTATCTACCATAGGTATATTTTGTAGCTCACATACATATTTTCATTAAAATCACTTAAATCATGATTGTTCACAATTTTTCTCATGCGATCTTAAAAGGCATAATCATGTTGCCTTTTATCATGACAACAAAGCATCCTTGCTCATTTACTCTTTCATCATATATGTGCATTATTTACATGTTTAATATCATTCATTCATATCTATTTGGCCTTAATATTAATCTTCATATCAAGCAACCTCATATTGCATCAAATTCATGCACTCAAGCATATATAGACATAGCTAAACATTCATCATGAAATCTCAATGCGTGTACCCCTTTCCATGTCCTTCATGGACATGAAAAACTTCCAGAACCTTCTCCGAAGGATATTACTACCATTCTCATGAAAATTTCCATAGATATACTCAACATTGAGCTTCCCTCTCAGTTGGGAACTTCCAGTCATTCACATGACATCCACCTAGTAGCTTAATGGACATAGTCATAACAATGTTTCCCTTTCTACTTGATAACAACTATCAAGAAAACACTCTTGCCTCAACTTCCATGAAAACATTCCCACTCATAAATATATTCTAGGAAATTATAACCATTCCCAAGGTAACTAAACATCCAATATAGCTTCCAACTAGTCTTGATCAGTAGACCTTTCAATCAAGGAAATCCTTTTCTAGATTCCCCTCACTACGATTTAAGTATACCAAACCATATATGTTGGGCCATTCATTTTTGGATAAGGAATTGTGAAAGTTTTGATTGAGAACGATTTGTGCAAGCTTCAATAGAGGCTGGACATCAGAACGAGAAAGAGTAACAGAAAGAAGTTGCAAAAGTCAGTGCAACGCCAGCTAAGAAACAAATGGCTCCAACAAAACAAGAAAGTGTGCAAGTCGAGAAGGAAGACACAACCCAGTTTATACATAGTGATGAACATAATTGTAAAGGGGTTGATTAACTATTGTGGTTTCCATTGTTGTTGTTGGTCAGTTAAGTCATGAATCTATATTGAATTTGATCTATCAGTTTGAGAGTTGGAGCTCTGCGACTTGAGTTTAGAGTCAAGAGTCTGTACACTACACTATGGTGTAATTATGAGTCTATAATCACATTAAGATTCCAAAGATAATATGAAGAAGGACCTAAATTTTCAAATACGATGTATCTTTGTGTGTTTTCTTATGAATTACAACATTTCCTTATGGTATGTAAGTTCTATCTTATGGTTCTACGTTTAAAATACTTGTTTGCAACGTAAGTAGGTTCAATTCTTCCACATGTATGGTTCAGATCTGTTCATGTTTCTTACGTAAGATCAAGAATGAGTCCTGAAGGCCCTATGGATCCTCTTAATTATTTTCCCTACCCTTCCCTATCTATCTGTCTCAACAACGCTTTGGGTGAGACTTCTTCTCTTCAGAGGAGATGAAAATTCCAATGCTCTAGACTACATGGTACCTTTTGTTGGTAACTTGAGAAAGACCCTGGTCTGATAAAACTTGCGCTAACAAAATGATTTCATTGTTGGGACCCGCCTTAAAAGGGAACTTGTAGGGATAATTCTTCCACCGATCCATAGATCTGGTATTGACCGATGGTGGGAAAGAAACTGTGATGCATTCATATGGAAAGAATCAGAACTTAAGGGAAAATCGGTGGAAAACACTCGCGAATAAATCTTTTACTCAGAAAGATCGAGCGACCAATATGAGATTTTCTGGGTTAAATTCTAGAAGAATTTTTCCACTGGATAAGGAGGCTCCAAGAAGCTCCAAAGCTCCAAGGATGAGTCAAGAGGATATACGCATGGGATACCGAGAAGCTAGCAACACTTCAGAGGTTGGATTGTCCAGTTACGTGAATAGTTGATTTCTGAGTCAACACCACATTAGAGGGATATATCACTGAATTTGTGCTGAGAATCTCACCAATCTTTCTCATGAGAAGAGGAAATTTTCAAGAAATATGCAAGGGGAAGGCTGTTAAGTGAAATCCCCCTCTATATTAAGGTTTTCTTTATGGAGGAGGTGATGTTGAATATGCCCCCGACTGAGATGGAAGCATAAAAACCCTCGCTTGGGGTAGGGTGAGGCGGGGTGAGAGTCATGGCATAAGAGAGGGGAAGGGTTCTTTGAAAAATGGGGGGGGGGAACAACAAGAAATGGACTCAAGATATGAGAGAGCCTTGAAGAGAGCTACCATAGTTTATAAGTGGTGGCATGACAAGATCAAGAAAGCAGCAAGACAGTCCGAGAAGTTGAGGAAAGAAGGTGGATCAAGAGAATTAGAGGAAAGACAGAGGGAAGAATTGTAGAAGATGAGAAGACATGAACGACTGGCCAGTCAAATATTAGACGAGAGAGAAGTGTTGAGAGAAAGAAGTCTCTAGGAGGTGGGACAAGAAGGAGAAGGTGCAAGCATGAGAGAGGAAGAAGCTAACATGAATATTGGAGAAGAAAGAGAAGATTCAATCCCGATAACAGGAGAGATCGAGAATCTGGTCGAAGAGATTGCCCTAGTGGAATAAAATGAGACCCCCCATATCAAAGAAAACTGCCCTGAATATATTGGCACTAGCCCTGAATCACCCATACCCCCAGTGTATTCTATACAAGTAGTAAGTTCGATACTACATTCTCATGGTAGTTTTGTTCCAATACAATTAATTAGTCAGTCACAACCAAGAGGGGTGAGTACATGGAGGATAGTGGGATCCCCTGGTAGATCGCAAGTAGGACCATTAGGGTTCATATTGATAGGAAAAATAGTATCATCAATGGATGGCCATGCGGGAGGTTCAATTGCCCAATACCGATAATTTTTGGGTAAGGTAGATGAAGACGTTGAGCAACATTGGTTCTTGTGTGAAGCAATCTGGAGATCCAGAGGGACTCCGGATGAGAATAAGTTGGTCGAGTTCTAGACTAATTTGACAGGGTTCACTCTCAAGTGGTACATGAAGAGTACTGAGCTAGGAGTTCCAGGAACGCAAGGTCAAGCATTCTCACTTGGCTAGGTATGGACAAAGTTCATAGTAGAGTTCAAGTTACCTCTGTTAGAAAAACATGCTTTGTCCGAGTTACACAAGATCCAATAGTGGGAAGGTGAATCGGCCTCAGAACATAGCTAGAAGTTTAAATATGTCATAGGGAGGTTGGCACATCCAATCCATGAAGAACATCAAAGGGTGTGGTACATTCAGGGGTTGTTGCCTCTGACTCATATTTCGCTAACGCAACAATAGATAGCCACATTAACAGACATCTTGGAACAATCGATGAAGATTCAATCCATGGTGGGATACCCTAGGAGCCTAAGAATGACCAGACCTGTAATAGATGTGAAACTGACGCAACTACAAGCAAAGATATTGACACTTAAAAAAAATATTCAAGAGCTGATTATACCCAGATCAAGATGAACACAGGTTTGGTGCATTGGATGTTATACAGAATTTCATCTGGTGAACGAATGTATGCAAGGAAAGGGAATGGGACCCCCTCAAATTATGATGATAACCCCACCAGGACCCATAGGAGGAGTTGCGCAAGTATCGACGAACTTACCTTTACATAACCTCTCTTTGTATCATGCTTTCCCAGGAGGCCAAGCAGCACCAACAACTGAGTATTGTGAAATATATTTTTGTTCTAAGACTTTTGCGACCATTGTTTTTATCAGAGAGTTCTTTCAGATTTATCGCATATGTTTTTTTTATTTTTGACGTTTCGGACCAAACTAGTGTGGTCCATCATCAGGAAAGCGTTTGTGGGCCAAGAAAGTGCATGGGCCAAGATAGTGCCCCATCATGCAAAAATATTCGACAGTACTAAACATAATACATTACGAGTTTTGCGCATCTACCATGCATACTACCAATCAATGTAGAGTGTTTGATGCATTAGTAGAGATATTAAACTAAACAACATTCAGGGTGAATGAAAACCCTCAGGGACCAAGAAGAGGTCGAGGAGGTGGAGCCAAAGGAGACTTCAGAGGAGAAAGAACTGACGGAAGAGGGCCAAGAAGATGCTATAACTGTGATGAGAAAGTTCACATGGCTAGAGACTATACTCATACAATACGGCCATGGTCCTCTCACTACAAAACCAATGGGCATGCAACTGAAGACTACCCAGAGTTAATTGCAAAATGGGAGGATAGAGTACAACAAAGAGGAACTAACCTTATCAGTTCAGAAATCAAGAGGGTTGCTAAGGGAAAATTGACCAACCTTAATATTGTTACTCGAGGAGGAGCGAAGACAGGAGATGATGCTGATACTCTACTTCAAATCCAAAAAGAAGCACCTAAAGAAGACAGGTATGACCCTCTGAAACAAAATTTATTCTTTAAATATGCCATAAAATTATTTCAAAATGTTCCTAGCCTTGAGATGCAAGAGAAACCCTCACAACCTATTTTTTATCCTAAGATGGCGCAAGTCCCTGCTTCACCCCCTACACCCAAAAACCTGGTAGTCATGCCAAGACAACTTGAGCAACCTCAAAATGAAGTTGACCTTTGGTTTCAATTATTCTTTCACATTCTGGGGAATGATCAACTAATAGAAAAGTTGCGCAATGCACTATAGCTAGTTTTAGGGAACAAAGAACCCCTAGAGGCAAGAATAAGGGATAATCTTCTTGAGAAGAGTACCCAGAGAGTGAAACGAAGAAAAGTATGAACCATAAAATAATTTAGACTAGTAGCCAAGTTAGATGAATTTGAAAACAAGGGCATCATGTTGGATCTAGGATCCGATGTGAACATTTTTCCTAAGAAGTCCTAGGAAGCCTTAGGAAAACCTAGGCTGACATGTTCCCCAATTCAGTTAAGAATGGAAAACCAATATTGTATCTTCCCCATAGGAAGACTGGAGAATTTGGAAATAGATGTTGCAGGAGTAAAGACAGTGGTTGAATTTGAAGTCATTGAGATCATGGGAGATAAGGACCTCTACCCTGCACTACTTGGAATTGATTGGGCCTATGACAATTATGCAGTGATCAACTTGAAGAAAGACACCATGACATTTGAGGCTGAGGAAATCAAGGTAGTTCAACCTTTGGATCCATATGAAGGACCTAGGTATACAGAACCAACAGACAATAATATGGAGGGAGAAGACTTGGACCAGTTCTACACTGTAAGAGTTGGGACAAGAAACGATTATATAAATCCTACTTCTAATGGATCAGTAAGTTGGAGAAGCATACAGTCATCAAATGAAGACTCAGAACTGGATTTCAATAGTTGGCAACAAGGTCCGCATGAAAGATTCTCAAGAATATGTGCAACTGTCACAGCGACCAGATGGGTTGGGACCAAAGTCAGAGAACACCCAGTATACGATGGCACCTCATATATAGACAGTTTTTTGCACAACATGGAAGAAAACATAAGAGAAGACCAAAGAATCTCGGTACTACATGTCACTTTTCAGAACACCCCTGCCAGATGGTGGGCTAATCATAAAGACGTATTCGAAACTTGGGATGAGCTAAAGCAAGTTGTTAGCCCTTGGGTATGGAAGTAAGCAGAGATTAAGGAAAAAAGGAATGAATGTGAACTACTCAGAAGACACAGTGGTTGTTACTAGGTCGAAGTGAGCAGAAGAGCAGAAAAGATGGAGTAAAGTAAGAGAAAGCAAGTCATTGGACGAGGAGACCAAGGATGAAAGATCAGCAAGGAAGAAGGATTGTGGACAACTCAGCAAGCAGAAAAATCCACCATTGGATGCTTTGGAGCACTGCATGGGAAGGAAGGAAAGATAGGCTGGTGAAGCCTTGAAAATGTGAGTCAAGTTGACCTAGGGTTTTAGACACCTAGGTTTCGACCTAAGGCTATTAGTGAGCTATTGTAATGTATAAATAATAACCTAGATGAGGGAAGAGGTTTTGTTCTAGTTTTTTTATTGGCATGAGTGATTATTTTTGTGTGAGAGAAAAGTGATAAGTGTAGAGCCTTCTAGTATTGTAAGATCTTCAGTTGGGTGTGAAGATCAGTCCTATATCTAGGTGTGCTGGAAGGGGAGAGACAAAGAGGAGAAGAAAGAAGATCTGCTAACTAAGAGCACAGACAGGAACTGTATGCTTCATATTAATATATTATATAGCACAGTTCTGTGTACGTAGACCTGGAGAGAGGGTGAACCACGTATATCTTGTGTTGTGTGTGGTTGTTGTTGTATTCTTTATCCTTTGATATGTTTCCATGGTATTACTATGTTAGACCTGATAGATAGTTGTTTGGAGTAGATATGAGCTAGTAAGTGATATATAAATGTTGTAATATTCTTGTATTGGATCCACTTGATATCCCCTTTGGTTTTAGAGATATTTTTCCTGCAACCCCCTCATAGATACTTCGGGTGAGACTGCATTTGCCTCACAGGTGTTGTCTAAAGGGACAGTAGTTAGGTCTTTTTGGTGCGCTCTTGGATTTGAAACCTGGGTCTGCCCCTGTGCCAACAAATGGTTCTGTTGTCAGAACATGAATCTTATTGAGGGAATGTCAAGGTGGTTTCCATCAAAGACAAAGATTTAGAAGTGGATAGAATATCAAGAAAAGGACTTCATTGAAGCCCAAAACAAGAACCCTAATCTTAGTAAAAAATATTGGTTAGAAAGATATATCTTTACTAATATACACGAGATTTTCTTTGGAAGAATCCATTAGGAGCTATATGAGTTGTTAGCTAGGTTAGAAGATACCTAGTTTGAGATCAGATCTAAACCTCCTGTGGTTTGGACGTCAACACTGGTCAAGAAGGTTAAGAGAGTTGATAACTTCATTTCACAAGTGGTAGATCACTGGTTTGATAGCACCATTGGAGGGTACATCACCGAGTTTGTTGTTGACATAGTAGATTCATATAGCCAAGCCGAGAGGTATTTCTTTAAGGAACCCAAAGGAAAATTTTTACACTTCCTAAAGTTAAGGATCAAGATGCTATTGCATGAGAAGAACATCTTGAAGAAAAAGTAGTTGGTCAGATTGGAAAAGGCTAATGTTCAAGAATTCAGACAGCGAAAGCAACACAGAGGCTAGACATATGCACAGTGGTAGAGCGTTAAGAGACAATGGTTTAAGAAGAACTATAGGGACAATGGTTTCTACAGTGGAGAAGAGGCAGATCTGATGGATGAAAAGAATTCAGAACCTACTAGGGTAGAGGAAGGGGAAGCTGAAGAACCTCATCGGGAAGAACCAGAAACTTCAGGAACTACAAATACTATTGAAGTAAGTACTATTATTTCTCATGTTGATTTAGTAGCATTAATAAATCAAAGTAATCAGATTCATCAGAGTGTTTATAGCACTTTCACTAGTAGTTCACCACATACTCAGTCAGGAAACCTAGGAAGATATATGGCAGATGAGATGAGGTTACCCACCTTTAGAGGAGATGGATATGAATACCCTGAACAAAAATGCTTTCTCTGTAAATACATGTGGAGCATTAAGAATATCACCGACGAAGCTGTCAAATGAGCACAGTTCAGTACTACCCTAAGAGATTGCGCACTGAGTTGGTACATGAAATTTGTTCAAGAAGCTACACCTAAATCGCTGAATGCCATTAAGACTTCACTAATTTTTGAATTCAAGAAACCTAAGTTAGAATCGTAGTGCATTACAGAACTAAAATAAATCAAGCATAGAATAGATGAAACCATGTGGGAGTTTGATAAGAGATTTAAGACCTTGATAGGCCATCTGATTTTTCAAATCCCAGATGAGAAGAACAAGGAACGATTCATTCTTACTATCTTACCACACATCAGAGTTCCTCTGATGCAACATAATATTGCTTCATAGGTCTAGGCGCTGGAGATCACCATGAAGTTAGAATCAGCCCCTATGGGAGAATCTAGCTCAGGTATGAGTCAAATATTGAGTCAGCTAACTAGTTTGTCTCTGCAGGTAGAAGATATGAAGAAAGACAAGGGAAAAGATAAAAGAGAAGACAACTGGTGTGTCATATGAAAATCAGAAGGCCATGACAAGGAACATTGTCCCATATTTCATGAATACTTGGCCTCTGGAGATCTGAGCCCCTTGAAGCAAGTCACCCTACCCTGGTACGAGGTATGTAGAAATAGACATCACCTTGGTGAGTGTTATTACATGAAAAAATATGTTCAAAAACCCACAAATTTGTATTGCACATTCTGTAAGTCTGTGGAGAATGATGATCAAGATTGTAGGGTTTATGACCTCATGCATGAAAGGTCAAGGGATATATACAAAATTCAAGGTGAAGTACAACAAGAAGGAAACACTACGCAGTATAATTCTCCAGGAAGAGGAAACTTCAACCCTCGCAGTGGATTCAGAGGAAGAGGACGAGGAGGAGGTATGGGTCAAGGTCAAGGAGAGATCATTTGTTACAACTGCGCACAACTAGGACACTTAGCAAGGGAATTTTAGAACCCTTGTATGACTTGCAGCTACTGCAGTTCATTCGAACATGTATAAAAGATTGTCCCATGTTGCTATATAAGCTTCAGGAGAGACAAGGACCTCAACAGAACCCACAAGTGCAACTGATATATGTTGAAACTTGTGGAGAGGACCCTATATTCTCTGTTATCACTAGAGGAGGCACTGTTATAGGAGAAGATAGAATGACCCAAGGAAAATCTATAGAAGAATTAGGAGTCAAGAAATTTGTAGAGAAGACACAAAATTTTGATGCAAAGTAAGAAAAACAAATGTTTGAGGAGGCAAGAAAAGAATTCAAGGGAGACTAAAAATCTTCATCAAAGATGCAACCAGAAGTAAGAGAATATGGAATTCCTATGGCATTCGATCAGTCTACTCTTTCAAAAGAAGGAAAAGAGGTAAGCAAGCTCATGGAATTCTTATATACTTGTATTAAGTTGATTCAGGATGAAAGCGTTGTACAAGAACTACAAAATTTAATCAGACAGTATGAGCTAGGAAAGATAGATCCCTTACTAAATAGAGTAGTACACCAAGTCTCTAAAAGGATAAGGACAAATATAGAATTACACTTGAATTCTCAAATTGGNGAGAGTATGATATAAACTATGTGGTCCTCGACATGGGGTCGGAGGTCAATGTCATGATGAAGCAGACCTGGGAACTGATGGGAAAACCTAAGTTGATCTATTCCCCTATCAGGATTAGGATGGATAATCAACAAGCTGTAAGCCCCTTTAGAATATCATAACGTGTCCCTCTGGACATCGATGGAGTGAGGACATTTGCTGATTTTGAGGCGATTGAGATAGCTGATGACAGTTGTCCTTACCCTGTATTGTTAGGAATTGATTGGGATTTCAATAATTCCACTGTGGTTGATTTAAGAAAAAGACGAATGAATTTTGAAGTTGAGGGCCTTAGGTTCATTGCACCCTTGGATCCTAATGAAGTTCAGTGATACAAAGAACCTATCAGAGAAGAAGACCATGCATATGAACTAGAAAACATATACAAATTAATAGCCAGACAACATGATTACATTAATCCTACGGTGGATGGGAACCTAAGCTAGCGAAGTGACAAATCATGTTCATCTGATTCAAAAGAAGCAATGGAGAACTGGAAGAACAAAACGTATGAAGTATCAACAAGGCGATGCACTAGATTAACTAGAGAAGTTCGTTGGATCGACACAACGGTCAGTAACCTACCCACCTTTCATGGTCTGAATCCTTTAGAAACCTTCTTGTTGAACTTTGAATAAATTGTACCATCACAACAAAGGTTGTTGGAAATGGAAGAGGCCTTGAAAGAAACACTAGAAATATGGTGGGGGACACATAAAGACAACATTACAAACTAGGTAAAATGTCATACTTTGATGACAACACAGTTCTCAGTGCAAGTAGAAGGATGCGAAGTTAGGTACACAGGTCAAAGTTGACTAAAGGACCATGTGCGAAGTTGCGAGGAAGCATGGAGAAACATTCCTCAAGAGTAGTGGGTGGACAAATTCATTAACATGTTGGACACAACCCCTATCAACTGGTATCTTCAAGCAAAAATGTGCCTCATCACTATAGATTGGGAAGGTATGACCCAGATTTTTATAAATACCTTCTTATTCGAAAGTCAATATCCTTCAGTAGACGAAGCATTACAGATTGTACGACAGAAAGTGTTTAAGGAGGCATTTAGCCTCCCTTTAGAACAAGAAGAGGACGAATGGATTGCACCCCTTCAAAAACTACAAGGTTGTTACAACATCAATGTTGATGAAGACGATGATCCTAGGAAGGTGAACATCCCTGAAACATAAGGCCAAAGATACATAGAAGGACCAAGATTTGATCTACCTTTCAATGAAAAGTCGATCAAGATCAATAAAATCAATATTGGAACAAAGAAAACACCAAAGCTTGCCAATGTTGGAGACTATTGGGATGCTGCCACTATTGACAAGATTACAGAGTTACTGCATGAATATCAGGACTTGTTTCCAACCAATTTCACTGATATCAAGGGCATTAAAGGGCCTATGGGAGATATGAGGATCCCTTTGAAACCAAATGCCAGACCAGTCAAATAGAGACCTTACAGATCGAACCTTAAATATAAGGATAAAGTGAAGATTGAGCTCGATAGAATGCTGGAAGCAGGGATCATAGAACCTATCGAAGAGTCATAATGGATTAGCCCTATGGTGGTACAAGACAAGAAGACAGGTGAGATCAGGATCTGCGTAGATCTCAGAAAGTTGAATGATTCATGTTTGCATGACCCATTCCCTACGCCATTCACTGACGAAGTGTTAGATAATGTAGGGGGGCAGGAGGTATATTCTTTTACAAATGGATTTTTAGGATACCATTAAATCAAGATTGCCAAGGAAGATCACCATAAGACCACATTTGCAACAAAATGGGAATCTTACTAGTATACAGTGATGTCATTCGGATTGAAGAATTCACCAACCATATTTTCTCGGGTAGTGGTCGAAGCATTCAAGGAGTTCCTACATAAATTTCTAGAAGCATACTTTGATGATTGGATTGTTTTTAGTATTTTGAAAAATCACATTGAATATCTAAGGATAATGTTGGACAAGTGTAGGCAGTGTCAGATTGCCTTAAACCTGAAGAAATGCATCTTCTTTTCACCATTTGGAGTGTTTTTAGGTCATATTGTATGAAAGCAGGGATTGTTGGTAGACCCATCTAAAATTTCCATTATAGTTGATCTGCCCCCTCCTACTTCAGTCAAATAGCTATGCACTACATTGGGACATACTAGATATTACAAGAAATTCAGTGAAGGCTATGCACATATTACAACACCCATGGAGAAGATTTTGAAGAAAGACTATCAGTTTCATTGGATAGAAGAATTCCAATAAAGCTTTGACACGCTAAAACAGAAAATGGTTACTGCGCCTATTTTGGTTTTTCTAGATTGGAGCAAGGAATTTCATGTACATGTCAATGCATCTTCTATTGCATTAGGAGATTTGTTAGCACAACCATGAATAGGAGACATCGACCACCCATTATCCTTTGCTAGTAGGAAGCTATCAACAACTGAGATTAATTATACCACTACTCGGAGAGAAGGGTTAGCCATGGTGTATGCACTATAGAAGTTCTGCCACAACTTGTTGGGAGGACACTTTAAAATGTTTACTGATCACTCCATGCTAAAATACCTAGTCAACAAGCCAGTGTTGGGGGGGAGAATATGCAGATGGATTCTGCTATTTCAAGAATATGATTTTGAGATCATGGTTAATCCAGGAAGAATGAACAAAGGTCCTGACCACTTGTCTAGGTTGGAACATGGAGAAGAGCCTACTAGCTTGGAGGATACACTTATAGATGCACAACTACTGGCCATTCAAAATATTGATGATCACTTCATAGAGATAGTCCACTTCCTATCAATAGAAATGGCACCTAGTGAGTATACAATCACCCAGAAGAAATTGTTAGTAGTTCGTGTTGGAGACTTTTCACTTATATCTGGACAAATATACAAGATGGGACATGATGTGATATTAAGGAGGTGTGTTATGGAGGTAGAGCGACCATTAATCCTCACCGAAGCTCATGAAGGCATCACATGAAGAAACTACGTAGGGAAAGCAACAACGCAAAAGGTTCTTAGAGCTGGCCTCTGGTGGCCTACCCTACACAGAGATGCTAAGGACTATTACAGAGCCTGTAATGTATGAAAAAGAGTTGGGAAACTGTCCAGAAGAGATGAAATTCCTTTAGCACCACAACTGAACCTACAAGAATTTGGGAAATGGGCCATTGAATTCATGGGACCTATAAACCCACCAAGAAAGTGCACAAGAGAAAGGTACATAATCACTATGATAGAGTACTTGACTAGATGGGCCGAAGTAAGAGAATTTAAGGACTATTGTGAAACCACAGTTGCGTGCTTCATATTTGATGGCATCATAACCCATTTTGGATGCCCGTAGATCCTTATGAGCGATCAAGGAACACATTTCATCAATAAGATAGTTGAAGCCTTGACTGAGGAATTTGCAGTCCATCATCAAAAGAGCACACCTTACCATACATAAGCAAATGGGACAGTTGAAGAATTCAACAAAATCTTGGAGACAACGTTGATGAATATTTGCAGTGTGAACATGGATGACTGGGATTTAAAAGTACCAACAGTACTATGGGCCTATAGAACCACTTGCAAGAAGCTAACAATGCAGACCCCTTTTAAGTTGGTTTATGGTCTCGAAGCAGCTGTCCCAATAAAATATTTGGTAGCAAGCCTAAGAATCACTGCCTTTACAAAGATGGATGATGTTGGCGTTTCTCAAGAGAGGCTTGCATAGTTGGTTGAACTAGAATAAGAAATATTTATTGTAGGATTCCATCAACAGGTACAAAAGGAAAGAGATAAGGCCTACGATGACAAACACATCAAGAAGAAGGTATTTAAGCAAGGTGATTTTGTATTGATGTATGCCAGTAAGTTCATGAAACATCCAGGGAAGTTCTGAACACATTGGATTGGGCCATATGAGGTTGCCTATGTTACAGAAGGAGGAGTTGCGTAGTTGAATAATTTGAATGGAGAATGGAAGGAAGGTTTGGTGAACATGAGCCAGTTCAAATTATATTATGACAGCCAACTTCCTCGCAGCCCCCAGTAAAACCATGAGGAAAAGAGTCTAGGTACCAGGTGTAGTTGAAAATGGGTACCAGACACAGAAAATACAGCCTGCATAAGAAAGCAAAGGAGGCATAGAGAAGAAAGAAAAGGCTTCCCTGTGCAATTTGAAGTCAAAGAAAAACATAAGGATCAGTTCTGAAGTGCCTTAGAATGAGTCACAGGTGAGTATTGGGGGCTTGTTGTCCCTTGGGTATGGAAGTAAGAGAAGATTAAGGTAGAAAGGATGGAATGTGAACTGCACAGAAGACAGAGTTGTTGTTACTGGGTCGAAGTGAGCAGAAGAGAAGAAAAGACGGAGAGAAGTAAGAGAAATAAATCCATTGGACGAGGAGACCAAGGATGAAGGATCAGCAAGGAAGAAATATTTTGGACAACTCAACAAGTGGAAAAATCCACCGTTGGATGCTTTGGAGCACTGCACGGGAAGGAAGGAAAGACAGGATGGAGAACCCTTGAAAACATGGGTCAAGTTAACCTAGGGTTTTAGACACTTAGGTTTTTGGTATCTACAATTTTGACGCCTAGGTTTCGGCCTAAGGTTGTCGGTGAGATATTGTAATGTATAAATAAGAATCTAGATGAGGGAATAGAGTTTGTTCTATTTTTTTTATTGGCATGAGTGATTATTGTTGTGTGAGAGAGAAGTACTAAGTGTTAGGCCTTCTGGTATTGTAAGATCTTCAGCTGGGTGCGATGATCAGTCCTATTGTTGGGTGTGCTAGAAGGGGAGAGACAGAGAGGAGAAGAAGGAAGATATGCTAACTAAGAGCGCATACAAGAACTGTATGCTTCATCTTAATATATTATAAATCAAAGTTATGTGGATGTAGCCCTAGAGAGAGGGTGAACCATGTATATCGTGTGTTGTTACTGTATTCTTTCTCCTTTGATATATTTCCATGGTATTACTGTGTTAGACCTGATAGATAGTTGTGTGGAGTAGATATGAGCTGGTAAGTGATATATAAATTTTATATTGTTCTTGTATTGGATCCACTTGTTATCCCCTTTAGATGTAGACATATTTGTCCTGCAACCCCCTCATAGCTACTTTGGGTGAGACTTCATCTACCTCGTAGGTGTGTCTAAAAGGGCTAGTAGTTAGGACTTGTTGGTGCACTATTGGAGTTGAACCTTGGTTCTTCCTTTGTGCCAACACAAGCTATCAAGTACAGGTTCCAGAATAAGGAGAATCTGGACTCAGAGATGCAAACTGATATTCAAGTTGCGCAACTATTCAGTGGAGAATCGAATCCTAGGATACATATTGAACAGTGCATGACACAGTGGCAAGTTGAGGGGATACCATCTCAATTTTGGGTCCAGGTATTCCCCCACTCTCTAGGTCCAATATCGAAAGCTTGGTGTTATAGAGGAAAACCCCCCCTACGGACTACACCAAGTTTATAAAGTGCAGTCAGAGCTAACCGTCTAAAGTCTCCTACTTTTATCAACTATCCCGTCATTACCCCATAATCATACATAAAAGACAAAGTATAGGGATCCGGTAGGCATACCTTAAACTCCACATCCTTTGTCAATCCCTTTGCGCTTAGTTTTTTCTCAACTGCGGATCTCTTCCCAAGGACAACCTGCATTCACCAAAAGACAGACAAGAAACTACAAGCATGCATTCTATATATGTATTAGTGGGTTAGACATCATAACAAAAATGTAAACAAATCATAAATATTTAAGACGTCATTTGGCGGGATGGAAAAGGTATTTCTTTATATTAATCTCACAAAATTAATTTACAATATGAGACCAAAAAATAATCCTCGAACTCAATCCTAGGCTCCTCTTCACCATGCACCAACTGCTTCCATGTATTCTTCTCCTCTTCAATTCTCTCTGGGGAAATGGCAAGGGTTTTCAATGTAGGAAGAAGAAATTTTGGCTCAAACTCACAATGTGGTTGAAAAATATTGGGGCAAAGGGGGAATATTGAAATGTGGAGAGTTTATATGCTCTCATGCTTCTCTTTGGAATGGGACCCCAACACCTTATTTTATAGGCCAAAAAGATAGTAACGGTTGGGGTGACTGGATATGGGCAGTTAAATGGTTAGGTAATAGCCTGAAAACCCGTATCCCTTTGCAATTTTCATTTTTGCACTTTTTGTGAGTGTACACGAGTTGTAGTGGTGTAGCAAGCATGTGTACATGGGCAGTAGTGGCGCATGGTGCATACACCTTCAAAAAATGGTTTTTTAGAAGAGTTGTTCAGTGATGGCTTGGCAAAAATAGAAAGTAAGATGGCCTCATGCCAAGTATGGATGTTTGGTGCAATTTAGGGTTATAACATATTCCCCCTAATGTGTGAGCTTGGAAGAGCATATGATGGCTAAAATACATTACAAATATTCACCAACGTACAAAGCGAGTGAGCCCAGAGACCAGTGTTCAGGAGGTGCCATCTGAAAAATAATAATTTGTCTCACTGAGGCGGGCATACCCATGCTCGGGATGAAATAAAATCATGGTTGCCAATCAAATACACTACATATCCATGTCATATAACTATATAAAGTGTAGCCATGAGTAGTACACAGTGGATTCGCATATCAAAATCAAAAGATATATATGTATAGTGTCCATCTTCAAGAAGCCAATGACACCTGATGGCTGGAGATGAGGTATTCAGAGTTTGAGCAACAACTTCAAAATCTTCAAAACTTGGGTAGGAGTGTAATATCAGTGTACTGCTTCACTACCCAGAGGTCTTCGATGGCTTGTCAGGAATAGACAAGAGGATCTTGGAGATCAAGGAAGAGGACTTGAGTGATTTTGAGAAAGAACTTGATTGATCTTTCGGGGCAGTCGGGCATGAGGACAAGAGACAAACTGCAGAAGGGCCGACTCAATTTTAGTAAAACTTCCTTTGGAAAAAATCATGACAAATGATGAGACTTAGGTGGCATGTCATTGACATAAGTTCACGATGCAGGAGGCAACGCGAACTCTCCATATGTTTGGAAGGATAACCAAATGGAGAAGGACACAACTCTTCATAGTGAGAACAACTTCCTAAGGTCATATTGAATCCTAGATCTTTACGAACAAAAATAAAATACTTTTTCCTTCCTCTTTTTGGGGTATATTTGATTTTTTTTTTGTCTTTTTCAATAATTTTGGAAATCTTGACAAAGAATAAAAGAATGCTACATTACAAAGGTGGAATGAGTGTCGCAAACATACCAGTTCCAGGCATAAGGAACACACTGATGCTCAGAGAAAGGGGACATATGCAGGAAAATGACACTTGGGAAAAATCCTCCATGGGTCAAGGTGTCAAGACACAGAGGCAAAGTGATGCAAGGCTTGTGTATAAGGCATGCTTCAGATGGTTCAGTTGAGAGCAACATGGAGCCAACATTCAGCCAAAGACGTAGGGATGAAAATGTGATTAATAAGACATAATGATAACATCCTTCAATGTAATTTTAACGAGCCCAGAGAAGGTAAGCTCGACGGCTTTTCATTTTTAGAGAGTATGAAAAAGCGTTAAAGGAGACTCCACTATGGTACCTTTTTCTAAGTTAGTCTAGTCGGTTCAAAAAAGGGGTAAACTAGCACCGAACAGACGTCTATTCAAAACCATTTTAATGAGTGTGATAAAGACAAGATCACTCGACAATCTTTTCATATTTAAGGAGTCTGAAAAGAGACTAACTATGGACTCCGTAAGGGATTTTATTCTTGACCAATTTAACTAGCATGAAGAAACAAGGTCACTCGACAATCTTTTCAATTTTAGGGAGTCTGAAAAGAGCTTAACTATGGACTTTGTGGGGGTTCCTTTTTCATAAATTTAGTCCCTTGGGCCTGAAAAAGGGTTAAATTTATACCTGAGAATACTCTTCTAGAGAACCGAGGCCCCTAGAGTATACCTTTGTTCATACATGTGACCATCTGGACCGAAAAAGGGGTAAACTACTGCCATATAGACATGCCTTCGAATTTTAGTTTGGCGAGTGTGAAGGGAAATAATATCGCTTGGCAATATTTTCATGTTTAGAGGGTATGAAAAGGGGTTAAAAGAGGACCCGTTGTTTTGGGAGTCCCAAGGGTGAAACCAAGAGTGATAACATATCAGACATGTGAAGGCCCGAACTCGTAAGGACTAAAAGGACTTTTGAGACGAAAATCATTAGCGATAGCATGGACAACAAAATGAAACCATGATCTACCTAGGGCATCCATGTGAAGGTAGGCTCTACAACTAAATTACAACACTTATAGAGAAAGAGTGAGGGTTCTATGTCTCAATTCGGTGGGATCAATCCTATGGCAAAGAGAAAGATACAACGAGGTGCAACAAGTGGAGGTGGAATCCTATCTTAAATGCACAAAGTTGGAAAAAAGACTTTTCACCAAAAGACCTTAAAAATGCTCCAACTCTCAAAAAATTCACCGAACCAAAAGTAAAATGTATCGTAACATCCCAAAAGAAACTCGAGAACCACACTAAACGATTTTTAGGCCAGAAAAAATGACGAAAGGGTCCAAAAAATGATATAAAGGGCCAAAAATTCTATAAATAGAAGATGGAAGCTCATTATCACCATTGTAAATTGAGAATTGACAAAAAAGTCAAAAGCACCGCTTTTCCAAAAGAGTTGATTCCGGGAGCTTCAATGGACGAAACAAACTTCATCTTGGACCAAGTAAGTACATACTAGCCCCTCCTGCATTTCTATTCTCCCTTTCTGCATTGCCTTTTTTTGGGGGGGGGGGCATTGATGACCTTTAAAAAGGTTGGCCCTACGTGTACGTAGGCAGTATTGGGACAACCCAATTATGCCCACATGTAGAAAACAATCTACACGCATGCATACACGACTGTGTCCAATACATCTCGCATACACCCTCCAATATGTGGAAAAAAAATAAAAAGCAAGAGTTAACATCCAATGAATTTGTCATTTTCTAGGATGTATGTCCATTGGAGAGAAAGGGAGCATGAATAAATTTATTTTTTGGTCTCACAAGACCCTGCTACTATCACTGTATTAGCGCAATGTGGGTTGTTGAAATTCTTCCATCGTTCGTTTATGAGGGAACAACCCAGGTTGTTGAATGCTTTGATAGATTATTGGCATCCTGATGCTAAGGAATTTATAATTGAGGGGTAGTCATTGACTCCAATGACTAAAGATATTTACTTCCTAACTAGTCTCTCGAGGAGAGGGGATCTAGTCAACTTGCATACCTTTCTCCACGGGCCTCACAACATTGAGAATTTGATTGGACTCCATTGCGAGGATGGTATTGAGAAAGTGGGTTCTCAGGTGTGGATAAACAAGATCAACAATCTATCACTGAAAGTGATAGTGTTACTCATTGGGTGGAACACTGGATCCACAACTTTACAACAGGCCTCCCGGGAGCACATGCATTGTGCGGTGCAGAGCTTAAATGCACGGCTTTTCGACTGGAGCACAACCATGCTAGATTGCATGAAGAGACAACTAACAGAGTGTCATATATGGGAGAACAAAAACTTTGGATTCGGGACTATTCTATGTTCCTTTTTCTTGGAGAGGGTACCTAGTCTTAGTCCGCGAGAGACGATACGAGGGGATGTGTCCTCTCTCCCAGAATTATGCAGATGGGTGGTGTTGATGTCGCGACAAGGGGGAGGGAGGACCATAGAGGCATTTGATGATAAGTTTTTTGACTAGTGGACATGGAAGATTCTAGCAAAAGAGGACTACCCCTATGTTGGGATCAACTTTTCTAGAGATCCTGACATGCCTGTATCTCCCGGAGCAGAGCGAGGAGAGATGGGTAAGTTTTTTTTTTCAGAGTAATTTAATTTTTATTTATTTTTATATATATCATTTTTTTTTTGTATACCAGAGTATCTAACACTTATGTATCTGTTATGTATAGATGTGGGACTAGTGCATCCACCATACTTTTCGAGGAGTAGGTGGCGTCCTCGACCAGAGACAGGACCAGCCGCAGTCACTAGACCAACAACAGTAGCAGGGAGGCCCCATGCCGGAGAGGCTGAGAGAGTATTGAGACGGGTGGAGTGGAACCTCATCGTGCTCACTCTCGCAGTCCCTATGGCAGAGATCGAGGATCTTCCACCAGTGATGCAACCTCACGTAGTTGGGGTACCACAGACCTAGGTCCGACTCATATAGCATTTTGAAAATGTTGTTGTTCATTATCATGGGGCCAACAGGCCTCGCCCTTAGCTAGGATAGATTACTCACGTGCTGAGGGCACCTTTTGTATATTTTTGAGGGCATAAGCCCCGTGACTCTTACTGGACATATTTTTGAGTCTCTTACACCCACCCATGTACTATGATATTTTCGATATATATATGCATATTTACATATTTTTATGTCTTATGGATTACATTTATTTACAAATGCATTTACATGTGTGTGTGTGTGTGTGCTTTTTCTTGCATGTGTGCAATATGCCAATCTAATACATGATTAGCTAGAGTATCTGTGATTTGATTCAGTCTCCTAGGAACATGGATATACATAATGTAATAAAAGATTTGTTCTGAGAGACGTGACCTAAGGAACTGTCAGTGTAGAGTAGGATTGTAAACGTGGTAAATCCCATTTAACTAGGACACAACTAGATGAGCATCTAAGTAGACCCGAAGGTGAGAGATACCATGCAACAAAGCGTCATGAAGCAACTCTAAGACTACACTGTATTCAGAAACATTGTTTGTCGAATCACCTAAACAAGTACCTCCTAAAGATATCAACTGGCCCTGAGGTGTGAAAATCACCCAAGCTATGGAAGCAAGCCTTCGAGCGTGTCGGCTAGCACCATATACAAACCCAACAAACACCTCTGATTCACTTGAAATTGGTCACAGTGAAAAAGATCACATCAAAAACGACACATCCATAAAACCAAAAAGACAAAAAGTAAAAGAGAAAAAGTATAAGAACTATACATATGTACAATAAGTCACCCAAGGTGACCCACCTACGAGTAATACTTCTTTAGGTAGAGCCCATTTCTAGGCTCCACCAAAGCATTTCCCTCAAATTCCACCAGACAATAAGTGCCCTTCTTTA
The DNA here is from genome assembly GCA_032191745.1 of Picea mariana. Lineage (NCBI taxonomy): Eukaryota > Viridiplantae > Streptophyta > Pinopsida > Pinales > Pinaceae > Picea > Picea mariana. Next base: position 54,637 of record JASDQU010371611.1, read on the forward strand.
GAACCTCCTTGACGATGAAAGGTCCGAACCACATGGGGTTGAACTTGCCTGCCCCTAGGGGATCCTTATCTTGGTCATAGACTAGGACAAGGTTTCCTTCAAATAAAATCTAAGGACGAATGGATTGATCATACTGACACTTGACTTTTTGATTGTGAGCCTTGTTAGCCAAGGCTGCATCCTGACGCTGCTCAAGATATAATAAACGTTCTTCAAGCGGTGAAGTTTTTGGCAATAACTGTACTGCCAAATTTAAAGATGGGATCTGGCACTCTATAGGCAAGACTGCTTCTAGCTTGTAAACGAGTTGAAAAGGTGAGAAACTGGTTGTAGTCTTAACAGACATTCAGTAGGCTCATAATTCTGAGTACAACATCAAATGCCAATTTGACTTGACCAAATTGATCATTTGTTGTAGAATAGTCTTAAGGGACTTATTCACAGCTTCCACCTGACCATTCTCTTGTGGGTAGTAGGGTGACGAATGTTCTTTCCTCAACCCAATATTTGACATTAACTCGAACATCATTTTATTCTGAAAGTAACTACCATGGTCAGTGACAATCTCTCTCGGGACGTCGAACCTTTCTATTATCTGATTAAACAAAAAGAGAGTTGATGTCTCGCCATCATATTTAAACATTGGCATAGCCTCGACCCACTTCATGAAGTAGTCTACTGATATGACGATATAACGATGCTCTGGTGCTAAAGGGGGGTTGCATGTAGCATAATCAATCCCCCACTTGGTGAAGGGACCAACTGTGATGATGGGAAACATGGGAGCAGGGTGTGCCCTCATCTTCCGAGAGAATATCTGACACGAGTGGCACTTTTTGACTGATTCAACACAATATTTGATTAATGTTGGCCAAAAGTAACCGGCTCGTAGAATCTTTTGGTTTTTTTCCAACCTAGACAAATCACCGCCACATGCTCTAGTGTGGAAACCGTTAAGCACGATTTCCACTTCTTCATGAGTGAGACACCGAAGAAGGATGCAATCTATACATCGATGATACAGAGTGTCCTCGAGTATGAGATAGTTCTTGGCATGATGGCATATATGGCGACGCTCATCACGAGAAGACGAGATGGGGCACTTCAAAGTCTATATATAGACTAGTATATCTCCGTACCAGGAGTCCAAAGACGCGATCAAAAACATGTCTCCTTTAATAGGTGACTCCTCGAGTATAACATCACCTAATTCGATCGGAAGTTCCAAGATGAGTACTGCAAAGACCAACGAATTTTTGGATTTCACCAAAACAAAATCCAAGTCGAATTCCTGGAGGATAACTATCCATCTATTGATATTTCCGCCGATTACATGTCGTGTCAAAATGTATTAAAACGGATTCACAATGGCAATGATGGTCATCTTGTGAAACAAGATGTACTAACGGAACCGTTGGACAGCATGAACTGCTACCAATGCAAGTTTTTCAATGTGGGAATAATTGAGTTTTGGTCCAACCAGGCCTTAGATCAGGTAATAAATCACGTATTCTGAGAGAAAATCATCCTCCTGAACCAAGACCATACCGATGGTTGACTCTGCAGTGGCCAAGTACAATAAGAAATATTTATTATAGTTGGGTGGCTGAAGCAGAGGGGCAGATGTGATGGCGCATTTCAACGCTTTGAAAGAGCGTTGAGTGGCTTCATCCCAATGAAAAGGAATGTCCTTCTTTAGTAAACGCATGAAACCCTTTGTGATCTCGGCATAGTTTGTGATGGAATTTCATAAAATGTTCGCTTTTCCCTGTAAACTCTGAAGTTGAGGGATTGTGCACACGGGAGGCAACTGAACTATCACCTCAACCTTGAGAGGATTGACCATGATCCCTGTTGTTGAAACTATGAAACCTAGCAGAAGACCCAATGTTATGCAAAAATTTCACTTGTTTGAATTCAAGCGAATCTAGTAGTAGCGACATCGCTTAAAGATAATTTAGAGGTGTGTGGAATAATCAAATCTCTTACGAGATCGTGATGCTAAATCATCAAGATAAGCCTCGACTATGTGTTTGAGATCGTGGAAAGAAAAAGACATGGACCACTGAAAAGTTGCTCCAGCATTTTTCAGACCAGAAGGCATCTTCCGATAAGAAAATGTACCCCACGGACAAATGAAAGCAGTTTTTTGTTGGTCTTCGGGTTTGATCTGTATCTGATTGTATTCCGAAAAACCATCCATGAAATAAAAGGCCTTGTAACCTGTGCATTCATTGACTATCTGGTCAATAAATGGCGTGGGGAAATTATCCTTTGGATAGGCCTTGTTCAAATCATGGAAGTCTGTACATACGTGAATCGTACCCTATTTTTTGTTGACTGGCATGGGATTTGACACCCATTGAGTCAATTGGATGGTGTAGATGAAACCAACTTTGAGTAGTTTCTCTACTTCAGCCTTAATAGACGTTACTTTCTTAGGATTGACCGGATGAAGCTTCTGTTGGACTGGCTTAGCATCAAGATAGGTCGTGATTCCATGTTCGATGATTTTTGGATCTATGCCTGGCATTTCCTCGTAAAACCAGGAAAACATGTCGCGGAATTCTTTAAATGAATCCTTGTAGATTTGAATCTCCTCGGGAGAGCAGTCTGCTCCGACGAAGACATTCTCCACGATGCCAGGGGTTCTGGAGATATCAATAGGTATCGTTTTAGTGATGGTTTCCATATTTCCTTTAGCGTAAACAATGTGTGTAGCCAAAGGATTGACAGGACAAGCCCTATCTCCAGTCATGGTCACAGTGAATTCACCTGCTTCAATTCTTCTTAACTCTAGAAGGAAATAAGATATGTGATGGAGATCATCCCAAGGTTTGTCTAGACTAGTAATTGCCTCAATAATCGCCTCGTTTGAGGGAAATACTAAGTATAAAGAATCAATATTGGCAAGGGAACCTTGAGCCCAAATAGGCTTGAGAACCGGATCTAAATCCTATGTGGGGGTCCGATCAGGGTTGGCGAAAGCTTGCTGGACTATAGAGTACACAAATTCTGTCATGGACAAGGTCATTGCCATGCCATGGTGCCCTATAAGTTAAAGTAAGTCGTGCAAAATGACAATATTTGAAAGATTTCAACCCTAGGCTGGTCGGGGACAAACGATATGTATTGGACATTACCAGTAAGAGGCGACTAATAGAAAGTACCCATCAAAGGTGGGCACAAACCAACCCCTATGTTGATGATGTCGGGCTAAGGATTATCAATCATCGGGACCGTGGATGCCCCCAATGAAGAGTTAGGACGAGAGGAAGACAACTGATCAATGGGCACGATCCAGCCCTTGTGTGGAAACAAAAAGACCCAGAAAACTGTCACAACCACTGCTTGCATAGCATAGGTCCAACTCCTTCTTAACAAGAGATTGTATTCGAGAGACATATCGACCACTTCAACCTCGACAAACACGGTCTTTACCCCTAACTGCACGGCGAAAGAGGGGATGATTCCATGTGGTTGGAATAAATGAACATCAAAAGTGGTAAGAAGAGTAGGTGATGGAGACAAAATAGGTTGGCCAATGGCCTTCCAACATGCTAAATACATCATGCATGTCGAGGCACCCTCATCAACCACCGTGCATAAAATGTTCCGAGTAAAACTTTTCATGGTGTAAGCCACTACTATCTAAAACTCCACATGGTAAGGGAGACAAGGTTTTAAGTCGGTCATATCAAGCATGATCGTTCCCAGATTACAAGTCTCAGTAGATCCTAAGGAATCTAACAGATCTTTTCACTGGGAAGGTATCTCTGGAGGACTTCCAAAGCAGACATTGCACAAGGGGTTTGAGACAAATCCTCCACCATAGAGTAGTTCTGGGCGGCCCTTGCATTTGGATTGTGGGAAGCTTTCTTGAACACACCTTTTTGGATGTGTTTCATTGTTTTTCCCAACGTATTCTCAATCTGGAGAGGAAGAGGTGGGTTTTAAACTTCTTTAACCTTCTCAGAGGTGTTTGGCATTTCGTATTCGCGTATCCTATTTGTTATATCAATGCTACTTTTCATCATGTACACATTCGTGGGTGAAGGATTACTCGAAGATGGAGGGGGTCCCTAACTTCCCCCTTTAGCGCTCGAAGAGGCTTGAGTTAAATTTTTCCCATGTGGAAATGGGTTCATTAACACGATACGCTACTATTGTGCCAATAACTTTTGGGCCTCCGCACGCCGAGGGCACTAGTGAGTCGGATGGTCTTCCGTGCAAAGATTACAGGGATACTTTGACTTCTTCTTTTTTGTGTTTCCCCCGCCAACATTATTGGTAGGTTTCTTATCCCCCTTACAATTCTTTTGTTGTTTCTTCTTTCTGTCAAGCTATTGGGTGGCCTTTGGGTTTGTTGATTGCACACTGTGTACATTCAACATTTGACTAGGGGGAGCAGTCGAACCAGTGCTCTGGTTGGCCACTATCTTCTGTATTGATAATTACTGCAATTGATTTATTAGCTAATCAATGGGCTTCATTTGCATTGAACCAAAAATACCATCGGCATGTAGTCCATATCTCTTTCTGGTCTTGTCAAGTATCGACCACGGTGCATGTGGAAAAACTTCATAAAGTAAACCAGACTGAGATTAAATCAGCTCTAGCTGTTGAGCTTTCATTATTGCTTCTTCTTCTTAAAAGACCCCCAACATTGTGACATATTTAGATAACTGTGGTACCAAAGACTTAAGGAACCACACAAGAAGGAATGCTGATGGGACTGGTACTTTTATCAAACTCTTCTGGCGTCTCCATTCTCAAAAGTGATATGAGATATGGTCCATGTTTGTCTGCTCAAATTTGGCCAACAACTCGATGTCAGCATCGTATCTCACAGGTAATTGAAAATGGTTTAAGAAATACATTGCCAATTATCCAAAGGTATAGTATCTTGAGCGGTCGAGCTCGATGTACCATTTTGTAGCACTCCCGATGATAATGCGTTGAATCAAATGCAACTAGATGGAGTCATCTCTCAAAGAGTTGGAGGAGCACCATAGATCGAAGGTAGTCACATGATCGTCTGGATATCCATTAGGCTTAGCTTCGAAATTTGGAATGTCTGAAGGAAACTTGGTTGGCATGGGAGGCCAATGCGGATCGTGATAGATGGGGTCATTTAATAACCTTGTCAATTTTGGCAAGTGTAAAGTTTCTAGAAATAGTAATTTGGGTTGTTGATTATAAACAGGGAAAAAGGAGCTTGGAGTTTAGCTGGCACCAGGTTGCCAGGAAAATTTAGGTTGCTAGCCAGGGTTCTGGTAATAACCATGGTTGTGACCAGTATATGGATTATGTGCTTGTTGAGACATCATCGGCTGACTCCCATAATAGGACGTAAAAGGTTGGGCTTGCATTGCATTCCAAGGATTTTGGAAAGGGTTTCCCCCTACCGATCCAACGGGCATAGATCTTGAGACTTTCCTAGGGTTCCATTGGCTACGGAATGGGTTTCCCCTGGTCAACATCCCTAATGAGGGAACTGATCCCTGCCATGGATTCCAAAGTTCTTGTGAGGAAGGAAGTCCTGAGTTCGCTCCCTGTGCGGGAATAGTACACTGCATAGGATTTTGTTGTCCATAACCTGGGTTGCCCTTGGCCAAGATGACAATTGATGAGAAAGTGTTGTTATGAAATGTGCTAAACAAAGAGAACGATGTCGAACCTACCAGCATGCTATAAGAAGGAAGTCCTTGACTACCTACTCCAAACGAACTATAGTTTATGTTCGGCCCGACGGAGTGTTGGTGAGCCCCTCCAAGTGAAGGGGACGAAGGAGGTATGTGACCCCCTCTGTAAGGGAAAGCATTATAGGGAGATAAAGTTCCCCCCATAGATCCTTGTAGAGAAGCATTCGAGGTCCCTGCCCCTAGACCTAAATTTTGTAGAGTGGAGTAGGAAAGGAAAGAGTTTGTATCGAAGCCAAGCATCCCATATGAGAATGGATGGCATGTCGCACTCTGGGTGAAATGACCATTGATCGCCGCCAGAGACATAATCAGACCATTTCCCAAGGTAGAGGTGGTCGAGACCATAGTAGTCTGGAATGACGACGGTTGGTTAGGAGGTAGAAAACCCCCCGTAGTGACAGTTGTAGAGGGAATATGAGGATTCCCTGAAGAATTAGCAACAATTATCTCTATTGTTGCTTGTGGCACTACTTGACGCTCATAAGGTTTAACCTGTACGACGATGGGCGTTGATAGATCAGTGATCGGAGGGTTACACGGACCAAGATCTTTCTCTCTGAGGTCGGAAATGGTTAGTTCCTTTAGAATCAAATGTTCTCCTCTCAGAGATGGGTTGAGCTCAGTTTCCTGTGTCTCGGTTGCCTCAAAAGACCCTTGTTCATCTAGTCTTCGCCTTAGCAGTGGCGGGGGTGGCTCTAGATTAACTGGCGACAGGCCAAGAAGCCTTCGTGACCAGCATAGCTCCTGATCCTCCATGGTGTGAGAAGATAAATGACACACTATGGATTTCTATTAATGTTAAATACCAACACACACTAGAAAAAGATCCTATGAGATAAGACAAGCAGATCACTAGCTGGTTGGAAGAACAGTTACACCATCCAACACTAGAGAAACTTACCATTGCAAGTGAAACTAGAATACGGAAGCACCCTCCGAGTATAATCTGAAAATCATGGCCCGATGTATTCCCTAGGTACATTGGTATACCCCCATAATAACCTATGTAAGTCACTAAGATAAAGGCAACTAGGTTTCCAGTGCGTGAATAGTCACCAGGCAGGTACAGTCGATAGTCAGGTGGACCGCAATGAGCATGGTATCAAGCCCGAAACCTATCAAGGGTATCAAAAGAAAGTGTTCCGGAATATGACTGAGCACCTTGAATGGATTCGATACCCATGAAGCTCCGTGGAAAATGCAATCAACAGAATCCCAAGATAAACCCTCTATATGTGTTCCCCACTACGCTTGGTCTGGTTTTGGAGGGGTTATCTCCGCTACCTTTCTGCATGCGACCTCGTTTTTAGCCCCTATGTTAGAGGGGGGTCCCGGATAACTTTCACGATTACTAGAATTTTAAGCACTCCCTAGCACATACTCTTATGTTTGTTTTTGTAGCCTTGAAGAGTTTCCTCTCCAATCCTAAATCAACGCTCTAGCCTAGGCTAAATTGATGGACCCTACAAACACAAATTCTAATAAATTTTAATTAAGTGTTAATTTTAGTGGTTGTCTTAAGTCAAAAGAAATGGAAGTAAAACCAGTGATGTTATTTAAGAGACGAAAGAGAAGAGCATAAGATGAAACTAAAAAAAACTACTTCTTCACAAATAAATATTTTTCAATTTAAACTCTTTAACCAAACTTTTTCGTAACTACTTTTCTCAGATCTTTGAAAAGAAACAACTTAAAACAAGATTTTTCTCGACTACGAGCTACTTAATGTTCTAAGAATTCAAATAAAGAACTTAAGAAAACTTTATTTTTCCTTGGTAAATAAAGAAACTAACCTGAACTACTTTTACGAAACAAAGAAATGATTTTTTTTTTTTATTGTTTTATGCTTCAAAACAAGAAATTTGAAAATGAATTATTTTCTCTTCTTTCTAAAGAAAAAAAGGGGAAAATGACGACAAGTAAAGACCAATAAATGACTTATGGCCCATCGCAGATCACAGGGAGTCAATGACAATACCAAGCACGAAGATCATAATAGACTCACAAACTTGTCTAAAAACCCTAATAAAGAAAACACAATAAATCTTTGATAAAAAGAAAGCTATGTTGAGGTCAAACATAGGCTATAGATTGGTATAACAGAGACCAGGGATAGATCAAGAAAACCCATGAGAAGTGTGACTTCTGAAAGGGAAGAGAATGACTACCTCTTCTTTAAAACAAAAATTCTCAACACAAGCACGTTACTGACACTTAAGTAGCCTGTGTATGTACGTGGGTTGTCCAAAGGCAGGGCATGTATGTACGTGTGCAGGCCCACTACAGGCCGTGTACACCAGTGTAACTTGTAAAAATAAATAAAAAAATGAAAACCAACAGTCAATCACAGGTAGAAAGTACTGGTATGGAATACCATAATCCCTTAAAGACACAGAATCTTACAGAAACTAAAAAAACAGTAAATAAATTGATTCAAAGCACCCAAAAAGAATATCCCAAAAAAACCCTAGAGGTCTCCCCAGTATGGTCGCCAATTCTTCTATAGTGGGAAAACCCCCCTACGGACTACACCAGGGTTCTAAAGTGTAGGCAGAGATAACCATCTAAAGTCTCCTATGTTTAAAAACTATCCCGTCATTACCCCACAATCATACATAAAAGACAAAGTATAGGGATATGATAGGCATACCTTAAAATCTGTGTCCGGTGTCGATCCCTTTACGCTTAGTTGTTTCTCGACTACAGATATCCTCCCAAGGTCAACCTTCATTCACCAAAAGACAAACAAGAAACTACAAGAATGAATTATATATATGGGTTAGTGGGTTATATATCATAACAAAAATGTAAACAAATCATAAATATTTAAGATTTCATTTGGTGGGACGGAAAAAATATTTCTTTATATTAATCTCAAAAATGTTGTTTACAGTATGAGACCGACAAATGCTCCTCAAAATTGATATTGGGATCCTCTTCACCATGCACCAACTGCTTCCACGTATTATTCTCCTCTTCAGTTCTCTCTAGGGAAATGGCCAGGCTTTGTAATGGAGGAAGAAGGAATTCTGGCTCAAACTCACAATGTGGTTGCAAAATATTGGGGCAAAAGGGGAATACTGAAATGGGCAAAGTTTCTATGCTCTCGTGATTCTCTTTGGAATGGGACCCCAACACCTTATTTTATAGGCCAAAACTATAGTAATGGTTTGGGTGACTGGCTATGGGCGGTCAAATGGTTAGGTAATAGCTCGAAAACCCGTATCACTTTGCAATTTTCATTTTTCGTGATTTTTGTGAGTGTACATGGGATGTAGTGGTGCAACAAGCATGTATACGCGGGCAATAGTGGCTCAGGGCACGTACACCTTCAAAAAATGTTTTTCTAGAAGAGTTGTTTAGTGATTGCTTGGAAAAGATAGCAAGTAAGATGGTCTGATGCCAGGTATGCATGTCTAGTGCAATTTAGGGTTATAACACTTGGGTCATACATGAGGAAACCAAAAGACAGACTAGCGAATGGAAAACAATGGCAGCTCAAATTTTCAAGGACTTCTCATTTATAAGTAAGTACCTTGATCTTGAAGTAGTCCTACAAAAGATTAAAGAATTTATTTTTATAGATAGTGGTAATCAGAAATCAAACTTAGTGGTATGTGCCAAACATAGCCAAGAAATCCAGACTAGTCTCCAATTTCCCTCAATTGAGAAACCTATAGAATGTTATCATATTAGCAGAGATTCAGAAAGCCTAGATGACCTAGAAGAATTCAGAAACCTAGCCATCAAAGAGATAGAGGGGAGCAGCGAAATTCAAAACACCATACCCAGCCAGATCGATAGTTCCTACAATCACCCACTAAAATTGCGCAAAATCAATATAGGGACTACAAAGAAAACCAATATAGCTATGGTGGGAGACTACTGGGATGAGAAAACCAGTCAGGAAATACAGAGTTTACTGTGGGAATATGAGGATTTGTTCGTAGAGACCTTTTCAGAGTTAAAGGGAATCAAAGGAGTCATGGGAGAAATGAATATTGAACTGAAACTAGGATCCAAGCCTGTCAGACATAGACCATACCATCTTAATCCTAGAGTAAAAGAGAAGCTTAAGAAGGACATAGACAAGATGTTGGAAGAAGATCTCATTTTTGCAGTAGAAGAAGCAGTGTGGGTTAGACAGATATTTATTCAAAGAAAGAAAAACACAGAGGATATTAGAGTCTGTGTAGACTACAGAAGCCTCAACTCTGCCTATGTACATGACCCTTTCCCAATACCCTTTACAGACGAAGTTCTTGAACAAGTTGCGGGAAAGGAAGCATACTCATTCACAGAGGGATTTTCAGGATACCATCAAGTCAGGATCACTAAAGAAGAAAAAAGGAAGACCACTTTCATAATAGAATGGGGATCCTTCACATATAATGTGATGCCATTTGTCTTGAAGAACGCCCTTGCAGTTTTCTTAAGGATTGTGATAGCATATTTTAGAGAGTTCATACACAAATTTATAGAATTTTATATGGACAACTAGACAATATATAGCCTACTCAAGGAACATGTAGCATTGTTGTGACTAATGTTTGATAGATGTAGAGAGTTGCAGATCTTATTGAATCTCAGAAAATGTATCTTCTGTGTACCACATGGTAATTTTTTGGGCCATATAGTCTGTCAAGAAGGAGTATTGGTAGACCCAGCCAAAGTTGTGGTCATTGTGAATATGCCTCCACCTACGAGTGCTAAACAGTTGCGATCCACACTAGGACACATAGGTTAGTATCATAGGTTCATCCGAATATATGCCAACATTACAACACCTCTAGAAAACTTACTGAAAAAGGATGAAACACTCCAATGTACTCTAGAATGTGATAAAGCATTCAGGACACTCAAGGAGAAACTCATCACAAAACCAATTCTGATATTCCCAAATTGGGAGAATGAATTTCACGTTCATGTAGATGGTTTAGGAATTGCTTTGGGAGATATCTTAACGCAACCTAGTGATGGAATTGTGTATCGACCTATCTATTTTGTGAGTTAGAAGTTGTCACAAGCAGAGCGCAACTACACAATGACAGAGAGGGAGGGTCTAGCCATGATTTACGCTTTGCAGAAATTTAGACATTATTTTTTAGGATCTCATTTTAAATTCTTTACTAACCATTCTTCATTGAAATATCCAGTTAAAAAACCAATATTAGAAGGAATAATTTGTAGATGGTTGTTATCATTTCATGAATTTTCATTTGAATTTATTATCAAGACAGGAAGATGCAACATAGGACCTGATCACCTATCCAGTTTAGAGTCAGGGGAAAGTGGTGGAGTAGTAGATAATCATCTCCCAGATGCAGACTTGTTCATAATTGAGGCCATACCAGAGTACTTGAAGGACATCGAAGTCTTCCTAAGTATAGGGGCCTGTCCAGAGACATATTCTGCAACCCAGAAATGCCACATGGTTGTTAGAGAAACAAATTACCAGTTTATCATCGAACAATTGTATAAACTTAGACTAGAAAACATCCTCAAACGATGTGTCCTGGATCACGAAAGACAGGCCATACTCTGGGAATGCCATAGTGGAGTTGCAGGAGGCCACATAGGAGGAAAGGCCATGGAACAAAAATTTCTCCAGGTAGGACTTTGGTGGGAAACACTCTTCAAGGATGCAAAGGTATATGCTAGATCATGTGATATTTGTCAATGGGTGGGAAAGTCATCACGCTGAGATGAGCTACCACTACAACCAGTTAGATATCTACAAGAATTTGAGAAATGGGTAGTTGACTTCATTGGACCAATCAACCCTGTTTCCAAGCATTCAAAGGTGAGATACATCATTACCGCAACCGACTACCTTACTCGTTGGGCAGAAGCAACAATTGTACAAGACTAGTCGATAGATACTGCTGCCAAATTCATTTTCAGAATTATCATTACGAGGTTCGAATGTCCTAGGATCTTAAGCAGAAATCAAGGAGCTCATTTCATTAGCAACACTATAGCAACACTTACAACAAAATTTCTAATCCAATACCACAAGAGAAGTCTGTACCACTCACAGGCAAATGGAACAGTTGAAGCCTTCAACAAAATTCTGGAAAGGGGGTTAACAAAGGTCTATTGCGAAAACCGCGAGGACTGGGATGATAGAGTTCCAGTTGTACTATGGGCATAGAAGACAACAAAAAAACTCCACAGGTACACACCGTTCCAGTTAGTTTAAGGGAGAGAAGAAGTGGCACCTACAGAACTGATCATCCCAAGTTTATATATTGCAGAAGCCACACATATGATAGAGGAGGAATTAGTGGCGCAGAGGCTTAAGGAATTCCAAGAAATCGAGGAAACCAGATTTCTAGCAGACTTCCATCAGTCGGTTGAAAAAGCAAGACAAAAATCTTGGCATGACAGGTAGATTAAGAACAAGGTATTCAAGTAAGGAGACAAGGTACTACTCTACAATAGTCAGTACCATAAGCATCCTGGAAAGTTGCGCATGCACTGGTTGGGACCATTCATAATTGTAGAGATTTGACCCTCAGGAGCAGTCAAAATCAGGCAATTCAATGGTGTGTTGCAGCCAGGATTCGTGAATGGTGCTCATCTAAAGCCCTACCTGTCTCAAAACGGAGAAAGAGGGACTCTTCTCTAGTTCGAAGGAGCTTGTACATTAGTAGAATTGAGTTTTCTGACATTTTTGTAAATTTAGTTAATAAATTCTATGTGCGTAGTGTTGTGCCATGACACATAGTTCTTTTTTCGTTTAAGTGTTCTTTGATACAGAACTAAAGACTCAGTAGTGTAGGACTTGAATTATAAGAGAATCCATTAATGACAGTCATCAATATGATGGGGACAACCTTTGTGGTCGAATGGAGGATGAATCCGAGTATGATCTGAATCCACGTACCACATGAACCCAGTCTAGTCATAGTCTTTATTGCCATTTCGGTACCTTATCTGAGGTCAGTTAATCCATAAAGCCACGTTACACAAATATTCCCTTGAAGTTCGCACTAGTATACCCACCCGTCGAATAGAAAGGTATGAAACCAGCCACGTTCCTATTCCATTCAGGCAAATAAGTTAATGCTAGAATCGCCAAATGGGATTTACCCTACTAAACCATCTCATCAGACAACTCAGATCCTGCTTCACTCATACAGTCATGATCACCCGCAATTATTACTAAAATTTCCCCTTAAGACAAGTATAAGGCCCTGAGAACTCACCCGAGAATGTATCATTCCAAAAGAACATATCCATTTCTGAATTCAGCAGAGAAAACCAGTCTGTACCATTGTGAAATCTGAATTTGTAACCTTAGTCCTTAGCTTCCAAAGAAGTGTGAATGGAAAGAGCCACAACAATTCGAAGCGCTATGTCTAAAGAAGTGGTTACAGATGATCCTTACGACCCACGAGTCAAGATTGTAGGCGATCTCAAAGGGAAGGTGGAGCATGTTAAGCTCCTTGATATTAACCTCACAGATTCAGCCTTGTTTCCTTAGATGCACACAGATGTTTTTTGGGAGATGGCTCTAGATGGAATCAGAGGTATGCAATTTGTGCCAAAATTAGACTTCATCAATTTTTTCAATTTGACCATCATGAACCTGAGAGACCTACCAGTCTTTTGTACCACTAGTGAGGTTGCATGGTGCACAAAATTTCTAATAAGCAAGGTGCATGACATAAGCCTATGGTTGGATAAGTGGTATCCAATCCATGTTGAAGACATCCAATTGCTTACTGGACTATCCTCCCAAGAAGAGGATGTGTCGAAAGGATTCCAAGGTCCTGGTAAGCACAGGAAAAAGAAAGGTGAGCTTAGCCTATATGATAAATTCAACACAAGGAGGGGGGATTCACAGTGGTAATTGAACCCATCCTACCCGAGACAGTCTAGACTAGTTGTTACATCATAGCCAACAAGGTTATGATATCATACTACAAAGGCGAATGCACTCTAGATGCATTATCAGTAGCTGACTTTTGCGCCAATGGAGATGTATTTAATTGGTGCAGTTACCTGCTGGAGGAACTCCTAGTAGCATGTGAGGAAGTGCAGGAGAAGGGAGGAACCTTCACTTATAGATATCTACTTGTGGAATTCCCTATGTTTAAATGGAAGCTACCTGTGGGAAGATAGCTGACGATACCAGACAAAGGGTGCATGGCGAAGATTTTCGAGCCATGGCAGTCCAGGTCAGATTCAGAGAATACAACATTCAATTCCGCAAAATTTTCTAAGTGGTACAATGGGTTGATCGACGCAACACAGAGGTTGTGTATCACATAGGATATCCTCAACTGCAATATGAGAAATATTTCTTTCAGCATGAACCAACACCATACATTTTTCTGGTCAAGACATGTGAGCAGGGAAAATTTCCACACAAGTATGTTGTTGTTCTATCTGAATGAGGAGGCCTTTGACAGAGAATTCATGTCATGGCCAGGAGTCAAATGTAACCTGCACAAGACAGGAATGCATTATATCCTACCTATGGAGCTGATGAAGAACAAAGACAAAGATGAAGAGGCCAGACCAATCTTATCTCCAAATCCATAGAAGCCAGACACTCCAGCACAATCAAACTATGAGGAGGAAGAGGAGATGCAGTAGTTGGAGTGAAAGAAAATATCGACCATTCATCAGCTGCCATCCGATGCAGTGTTATCTGGTGTGGATGTTAACCAGATTTTGGGCATTGTGTTTGGTACCGAACCATTAGTGAAGAGGCTCAGAACCGGGGTCTCGTCGAACAAACCCTTGAACCCACAACCCCTTGCATTGGCCCCTCCCCGCAGCCGATCAACAACCAAAGTTAGCACTAGCATTCTCATTCATGATGAACAAAAGCCTGAAACATTTCCATCCACATTCATCATTGAGCACCCTCCATCACCACTAACCCAATCACCAAACCCCGTCACCACCAACCGACCCCATAAAACAACCCCAGAGCCAATGCAACTCAATCAGCCAGATATAGTTGAGCAAGGACTCCTAGAAATAACCCAAGCATCACCCAAGCCAAGATCAAAAGTTTCTAGTCCAGACCCCAAAGCACCAGAGCAAAGTATGAAGTTGAATGGTCTAAACCCAGACATCCAGAAACAACAAAATGAGCCTTCATTGCAACCCAAACACAAGAGGAGTTGTGCATCCAAAGAAAACAACAAATCCCCCCGTCAGCCAAGGAAAAGGTGGCACAAGAACCCACAATGCAGGAAGTAGAAGTAACAAAAGAGCAGGAACTACCACATCCTCATAAAGAACCAGAATCAACACCCAGGCACAGCGTGACATCCATGCGTGAATAAATGGATTGGGTTCTCCAGGACCCTCAGCAATGCGCAGAACCGATGAAGCTTTGCATATCTAGAATAAGGGTTCTGACTCTTTTTCCCACAACTCTAAGGTTAAAGATTGCGACAGGACCACTAACAGATGAGGAGGTAGAGACCCATTTAGAACACTCAACAGCTAGTGGAATTCCACTGCAGACACGAGCACCCAAAGACACATCTCCTTCATTCACTGATCTCATGCAGTGGCCAACGATGCAATTATTTCGACTGATTAGAGCATCGACTGATCAATTAGAGAAAAGGCTCCAGGAGGTCGAGAGATCTGTAGAGGTTGCAAGGAAGGAATTGTTTGTCACGCAAACATGAAGGATGCATGAATCACATGACAAAATCCAAGTTCAGCACAAGATGGAAAGAGTGGAAGAAAGACTTGCTGAAGTCTGGCTGAAGATTCAGAAGATTGCGCCCGAACTACCTAAAGTCAATGCTCTAGTTGAGCCAGAACACCAGATTGAGTTGCTACAAGGAGCATTGACAGAACTCACCACTCAAGCTGAGCAGTTGAAAACATAGTTACAATAGGCATAGCAAGAAGAAGCGCAACAACCCCAGAAGTTGCAAGAGCAGATGAAGAAGATAGTACTGCAAGGTAACAATGCCCAAGAAACATTACACAAGCACACAGAGGAATGAAAAATATTTTCATGGAAGTCAACGACTGGATGGGCATCAATATTCGATGCAAACAAGTCTTGGAGGAGGTCTCACAAAGATCCAGGTGTTGAATGAAGAAGTTGCAGCTACAATGGATCATATTGAGAAACAACAGAAGTTTGATCAAATCTAACAGGAGGACAATGAGCTGAACACCCTCTTTGAGGCTCATTCCATAGCAAAGAAAGAGTTGCATGACTTCCGACCTGTTATTCAGACAGTATACATGAAAATCAATCAAGTTGATGCAACATCAGACTCCAAGTAGAACTTGTTGGTTGCATCCAAGACAAAGGTGGATAGCAAGGAGACAACTCAAGAATTTGTTGCAGAGGCATCACTCCTCGCCAGGAAATGGTAGGATAAAGTGGAAAACTTTCAAGTAGTGAAACAACAAGCCTTAGAATTGGTACTAGAGTTAGGCCCTTCCTTTGAAGAGGTAAAATAATAGAAATCACAAACAGAAGAGCCCAAGGAAGATGAAAAGGAGGACAAGAGAAAACAACAGATGCTCCTAGGAGATGCGAAAGAACCAAGTACTTGAATCGAGGGAGAGTCAAGGATTGTGGTCAAAGACTGTTGGGACCTTCATTTTTGGTTAAGGAATTGTGAAATATTTGACTAAGCACAAGTTGTGCAAGATTCAATAGAGGCTAGACATCAGAACGAGAAAGAGTAACAGAAAGTAGTTGTGAAATTCAATGCAACGCTAGCTACACAACAGAACAAGAAAGTGTGCAAGCCGAGAAGGAAGACACAACCCATCTTATACATAGTGATGAACATAATTGTAAATGGGTTTATTAATTTTTGTGGTTTCCATTGTTGTTGCTGGTCAGTTAAGTCACGAGTCTGCAATGAATTTGATCTATCAGTTCGAGAGTTGGAGAACTTCAACATGCGTTCAGAGTCAAGAGTCTGTACACTGCACTATGGTGTAATTATGAGTCTGTAATCACAGAAAGATTCCAAAGATAATATGAATAAGGACCAAAATTTTCAAATATGATGTATCTCTGTTTGTTTTCTTATGCATTACAACATTTCCTTATGGTATGTAAGTTCTATCTGATGGTTCTACATTTAAAATTCTTCTTCGCAATGTAAGTAGGTTCGATTCTTGCACATGTATGGTTCATATATGTTCATGTCTCTTACACAAGATCAAGAATGAGTCCTGAATGCCCTATGGATCCTCTTAAGTATTTTCCCTACCCTTCCCTATCTATCTATCTCTGCAGTGCTTTGGGTGAGACTTCTTCTCTTCAGAGGACATGAAAATGCCAATGCTCCAGACTACATGGTACATTTTGTTGGGAACCTGAGAAGGACCCTGGTCTAATCAAACTTGCGCGAACAATATCTATATGGCTACCATCCACCATTTGATGTCAATCTGACCCATTGGGAATCTAGAAGTGCCCCAACACTTGCTTTACCACATTTAGGATCGACATTTAATTAACCATTTTACCTCATTTATAATAAATTTTAATGTCTAATAACATTCTGAATATTTCCTTAAAGCCCAAATACAATTTTGAGGTATGTTACTTGCTAAGTATTCTAGTTCAGAAATCCATAGTATCTTTAGATCATAATCAGTATTAACCATTACACATAGAATTCTTCCTTCTATTCAGCAAAAGTCAGGGATGGAGGTCACTCTCCTCCTCCCACAGGAATTGTAGAATATTAGTTTCCTATCCACCAAGAAAGGTAGGATGTCCTCATTTATCACTCAATCACTCCATATTTCTATAGATCTGTTTATCAGCTTGATTAGGAAAAACATTTCCCAACAATTCATGTACCCAGAAACAAAATTTTGTTTCATAGTTCCCTTCGAAAACCAAGCGTTGTGCATGCTCTCCCTTTTCACAAATTGGTCATGAGACTCATTCCTCTTGCATAGACACACCCTTACATTAATAGGGATACATAATCCCCTAGAACAACCATGAGCTTTTGAATTTTCTTTTTGTCACTTCACCTCTACCTTCATGAAGGTTGTTCTCAATCTAGAGGGTTCCTTTTTAATACCTTACTAGGCTATTCCAACAACAATTTTCATTCATTATAGGTAAATTAAATTTACCTTACCACTTCCATAAATCCTCTAATCATGAGGGATCATACACATTTACAAGTTTTAATCCTTCATTAAAGAAGTGATTATTACTTTTATGGATCCTTTCAGTCCATTCACATCCAAGTCTTGCTATTAGTTCCCATCAACATAATCCCACTCCTATAGGATTGAATATCATTTCCCAAAAGAAATGATAGGATTCCTCCACAACAAACTAGCATGATTTAATATCGTTGGGTAAAATCCCAACTGAATTTTAATCTACCTCCCTCTCCTCAATGAACTTATGTAGATAATTTTCGTATAACAATGATATTCTTAGCAAGCTCATTTTATCCTTGGTACACTAGTCTCATGATTTTTCTTCGTCCCATCCATACCTTGTTTGAATCACTTTGTGAGATAAGGTAGGGTAGTATGCCCTCCCCCTTAAGTTTTCTAAGAACGGAAAATTACTTGATTCTTTCGTGAGCCCAAGCAGGCCAAGTGTTGTTTCCATGCTTTGATACCACTTTGTAACACACCCAACCCCTTAAGTACCTTATTAAGGAATGGGACATCTAAATTTTTCTTCCCTTAAACATCTTCAATCCTCTATCCAAGGTCCGCATCCTCTTCTACTCACTCGTAGCGTTCTAACGACTGCTACCAAGCTTAAATCCTAGCTCTGGGTTGGAAGTTATGGCCTCCTGAATTTCTTTAGGAATTTATCAGACATGGGCCACATGGTTCCCACATGGCTCCACCTCATTCATACCATCCCCAAGTTCCTACATCAATGGGGAGGTTCGTCCACCATTCAATCCAACAATGATATTTGATCTTCATTTGACACATACATTGCACAAGAATTCGACGTTCGACATTGATCCAGATTTTATGAGAAGAATGAAATGAATACAGATTATTAACAGGTGCTTAACACAAAATAACAGAGATACAATAAAACTGGTTTTCTATTCAATAATGAAATAAGTTGAAACTATAAAATGCAGGGAAAACAAGCTTGTTAGAATGGTGGTGGCTTATCTCTGAGAAGAGATGTGACGGTAGCGCACATTCGCAAGAAGAAGGTTACAATGAGGATCTGAAGGAATTTTTACAATAAACAAGAATGCCAAAAACCATAGACTTCCAAAAACCTAACCCTAGGAGATGAAGCGCCAAAAGTCATGTGGGCTCTGTTTGGGTAAGTTAGTACATCAACTTCCCGGGGCCGTAATTTTTGCATATGATCTCCGTTTTAGGAATTTGATAGCTCGTTGGAAAGGTATCGTCCAGGAGATTCATTTTAGGGGATCAATCATGCCTTCGAATATAATTGAGGAGATCGATCCCAAAAAAATTTCATTTAGGCCCTCAAAATGGCCCCAGAACTTAATACTGCTAAAAATAGTAAATTGCCAAAATTGTCATAAAACTGTTTTGAGCCAGTTGAAAAAGTTGGATGGACACCAATATCCATATGGATCAATCCTCCATCCTTAGGAAGCAATGGTATCCATTGCGTTGAGGTCCCCCATCATATGAGGAAATTTCTGCTGAATTTGTCCCCAAGTGAGCCACTTGCCTTGGTGCAGGAGCTGCACTGCTTTGACGACTCGATAAAGCTGGATCCTTTGTTGTCGAGTGCCCTTGATCTGTCTATCCACAATCTAATCATTGGATTCTTGTTTTATGCAGTCGAGGTTGAGCTCTATTGGTGTTATCTATTATGTTACTTCTGAGGTGTCCAATAATGGTGGGAAATAAGGGCGAAGGAGATCCACGTTGAACACTGAGTGTAGGCCAAGGAAAGGAGGAATGTTGAGTTCAAAAGAATTATCCCCCATGGCCTTGGTGATAGTGTATGGCCCATAACAGAGTGGGAAAAGCTTCTGATTGGGTCCTGTAAGGAATTCTTTCTACAAGTGCAACCAAACTTTGTCACCCACCTTAAACTTATGTGGCACTCAATGTTGATCATGGTGTTCTTTGTACTTGTCATTGGACTTCTGTAGGATATCCTGAACCTGTTGGAAGATGTGTTGGATCTACTCAATGAACTGGGTGGCTTTGTCAGCTTCAATTGGAGCAGGATATGAGTTGGTTGAGGTGACCGCAAGGGGAAGTGCAACATCTATGGGACCCAATGGTTGGAATCCTAACCCCACTTGAAAGGGGTTGTGGCCGATTGAGCTATGCAGGGATCGTTTGTAGCTATGATGGCCATAGGGAAGGCTCTCATCCCATGTGTGAGGGTTCTTTGAATTATACATGCGAAGGATATGCACAATCATTCGATTTACAACCTCGGTTTGGCCATCTATTTAGGGGTGGAAGGTCATGGATTTAGTGAGCTTGGTGTCCAACAATGACCAGAGGCTCGACCAGAATGTGCTGAGAAATCGACTATCCTGATCTAAGAAAATTGTTTGTGGGACTCCAAAATGTACCCAGACTCTTTCAAAGAAGAGCTTGGCAGTGGCCTCTACTGTGATTCTCTTCTTGCAGGAAACCATAATCGCCATTTTAGAAAAGCGATCAACAACCACAAAAACAAAGTCATTTCCCTGCTTGGTGGATGGGAGGCCCAACATGTAGTCCATTGAGATGGATTCCCATGGCCTGTCAGGAGTAGGAAGGGGGGTGTAGAGGCCTTATTTCTTAGTGGTCAGTTTGGCAATAGCGTAGGCAGTGCAAGACCTGATATACTTGATGAACTTCTGTTGAAGTTTCGACCAGTAGAAATGTTTCTGTAGCATCACCACTGTCTTTTCGACACTGAAGTGTCCTGCCACTCGACTATAGTGGGATTCCCAGATCGACTTCACTCGCTCACTTGATGGAACACAGATATGACCCAGATGACACAACAACCCATCCTAAAGATGGAAATTATCGACAACTTCGTTTTCACCCAACATTTGGTAGGTGGTGGAAAATTCAGGGTCTGTCTCATAGAGTTGAGGTCATCCAGATGTCTCATGGCCGCAAGAGTCTAGCACTATGGTGAGTACAACGACTAGCTGTCTGCTGAGGAAATCAACAATGCCATTGGTGCTTCCTATTTTATACTTGATGTTGAGGTGGAATTGCTGCAAGTATGTGGACCACTTCTGATGGCATTCATTCTACAATTTTCCCTATGTCTTCATGAACTGCAGTGGCTTATGATCAGTGTGGATGACTGTCTCCTTCCCAAGAATGTAATGTCTCCACTGGCGGCATGCTTGCACAATGGAGTACATTTCTTTGTCGTAAGTAGGGTACTTAAAGATAGTATCTGACAGTGTCTCACTATGATAGGCCATGGGGTGGTCATGCTGAGTGAGAACGATGCCCACGGCATAGTCTGAAGCATCTGTCTTGATCTCAAAGGGATGTTGCAGGTTTGGTAGTGAAAGTACTGGGGCTGAGAACAAGTGTTGCTTCAAATCATCGAACACTTGTTGTTGGGAGTGGCCCCACACAAATTTCCCTTACCACCATCCCTATTTATTTGGCTCAGGGCCCATGCAATATGGGAGAATCCCAACACGAACCTACGGTAGAAATTGGCAAGGCCCAAGAAGCTACAAATCTCAGTGAGTGTTGTTGGGGCTGGCCAGTCACGGATGACTTGGATCTTGGATGGATCCACATGTACGCCATGTTGATCAATGATGTATCCCAGGTAATGGACCCTATCCATGCCGAAGGAGCATTTTTCCAAGTTGGCGTATAGCTTTTGCTATCGCAGTGTGTGCATAAACTGTTGAATATGCTGTAAGTGTTCGACCCAAGTCTTGTTGTAAATTAAAATGTCATCCAGATACACCACTACAAAATTATTGGTGAATGGTCGCAAGATATATTCCATCATCCTCATGAAAGTGGCTAGAAAATTTTTCAAACCAAAGGGCATGACCAACCATTCAAAAAGGCATTCCTTTGACTTGAAGGTTGTCTTCCATACATTTGTCTGTTCTATCGGGACTTGGTGGTAGCCATACTTCAAATCAATTTTACTGAAGTATTTGGACCCCATGAGTTGATCAAGGAGGTCATCGATTTGGGGAATCGGGTACCAGTTTCTGACTGTGATTTTATTCATAGCCCGATAATCAATACAGAGTCGCCAGGTTCCATCTTTCTTTTGTACTAGCATGATTCGGCTCCTACAAGGTGATGAGATAGGGTGGATGTACCCCTTGTGGAGCAGTTCTTGGATCTGTCGCTTGATCTCCTCATTCTCTAACAAAGAGAAATGATAGACTGGCTCATTGGGCAGCGGTGCGCTGGGGTTCATATCGATGGGGTGCTTGACCTGGTAGTGCAGAGGTACCCCTATAGGCGAGGAGAAGATATCTGAGTATTCTTCCACGACCTTATCTAATTTCTTCTGTTGTGTGGAGAGGTCGGCTGCAAAGACCTTGGATGTGGCTGTGATATTTCACTTATTCTGAGAGCGAATCATGAAGAAGACAAACTTCCCCGTCTGAGAGATGACCTTCCTGCATTGCTTAGCAGAGATCAAGGAAATAACAATAGGTGGGACTACCTCGGGTATCCTGTACAATTTCTTGTTCAAAGTAATAATAACACTATGAGGACTAGACTCATATACATCATGAAGTTTCCATAAATAAGGTTGGCCCAAAAGAACATCACAAACTTTGAGAGGAGAAACATCACACAATACCTCATCTTTGAAGGGCTTGATGTCGTATGAGAGTTAGAACTGTTGGATGACATGGAGATCGCTTCCTTGGCAGAGCCATCCAATGGTGTAGGGTTGTGGGTGTGGCATTGTTGGCAGGGCCAGCTACTTGATGACCTCTGTTGATATGAGGTTCTTCTGGATACCTCTATCAACAATGAAGTGCAGTGGGGTGCCTTTTACCCACATTTGTGAATGGAAGAGGCCCTCTCCTTCTTCTGGCTCGTCTGGTTCACCAGGCTGGATCTTGGTGGTAGAAACGGTGGCACTGGGTTCTGCGTCAATGATCCATCTTCCCCTTTCTGGTTCTATCTCAGAGTCAGAATCTACACCTGATTCAGAGGCTTTCACCTTAGCCACCAACGACTGCTTTGAGTGGCAGTCAGCAGTGTTATGCCAAGGGCTCTTATGGAAGTCGCACCACTTCCCAGTATCTTTCTTTGTCTTTCCAGTGTCCTTCTTTGCTTGTGGCTTGGACTGGATGTCCTGATACTATCCATATTTTCTCTGTCCTTTGTTTGGTGGGTTGGAGCCACCCTTTCCTTTTGCTCACAGAAATTTTTCCACCAATCTTTGACATGGGGAATGGCTTTGAGGAGCACAAAAGTAATCTTTTCTCTATTTGAAAAGTTATGGACAGAAAAATACCCTTCTAATAGATTCAACCACTTGTCTATAGCATCTGCATCTATATGACCTTGAAATATAGGAATATCGAAGTTTATTTGTACCTTGAAGGGGGTGGCACCTCTGTTCAAAGAAGATGCATTGCCTGTTGGTAGTCGCCGAAGGATTTGCATGAAACTATCCATAATCTCATTCCTTTGTTGCGTGAGGGATTCCTCAATCAATAGTTTGAAAGGATCTCCTGTCCCGTCATATTTCTTTTCTCTTTCCATGGGAGGTCACTTGGGTGTGCGAGAGCTTCTGTCCTCAAGAGAAAGAAGATCGAGACCCAACTCTTTATACTCCGACCTCGTTGGGTACATGCATTAAGACGACCAGGAGCAGAGCACTCTGATACCACTGATTTGAATTTTATGAGCAGAACGAAATGAATACAGATTATTAATAGCTGATTAACACAAAATAACAGAGATATAGTAAAACTAGTTTTCTATTCAATAACGAAATAAGTTGAAACTGTAAAATGCAGTGGAAACAAGCTTGCTAGAATGGTGGTGGCTTATCTCTGAGAAGAGATGTGACAGCAGCACACATTCACAAGAAGAAGGTTAAAATGAGGATTTGAAGGCCTTTTTACAATAATAAAGAATGCTAAAAACCCTATACATCCAAAAACCTAACCCTAGGAGATGAAGCACCAAAAGTCATGTGGGCCCCGTTTCGGTAAGTTAGTACATCAACTTCCTGGGGTTGTAACTTTTGCATACGATCTCTGTTTTAGGCGTGTGATAGCCCGTTGGAAAGGTATCATCAAGGAGATTAATTTTGGGGATAAATCATGCCTTTGGCTATCATTCAGGATATTGGTCCCGAAAAACCTTCATTTAGGCCCTCAAAATGGCCCCGGAAGTTAAAACTGGATTATTGATGACTATTCTAGACTAACTTGGGTTGCCTTTTTTAAAGAAAAATCTGAAGCATTTGAAAAATTCAAAGTATTTAAGGCTTTGACTGAGAATCAAACAGGAAAAAGATTAAAGGCAATAAGGTATTATAGTGGAGGAGAGTTTAGTTCAGGGAACTTCAAAGAGTTATGTGATAAACATGGGATCAAAAGAGAGTACACAATTCCAAGGACTCCACAACAAAATGGAGTTGTTGAGAGGCAGAATAGGTCAATACAACAAATGGCAAGATCAATGATGAATGAAAGGAACATAACTCAGAAATATTGGGTGGAAGCAATTCATACAGCTGTTCATATCCTTAACAAAGCTCATCTCAGGCCACATAGTGACAAGACTCTTTATGAACTATGGTTTGGAAGACCTGCTTCAATCAAGGATTTTAAAGTCTTCGAGAGTAAATGTTATATCAAGAACAATGATGAAAATATTGGCAAATATGATGATAGGGCTGATGAAGGTATATTCTTGGGTTATGCTACAAATAGTAAAGGGTACATATGCTACAATAAGAGATTGCATAAACTAGTTGATTGTATAGACATAAAAGTTGATGAATAAATCCCGGTCAAGAATGTAGGCAGTACTGAACCAAGAACAGAAGATATAGTTGAAGATGAAGATGAACAGGTCCAAGGATCAGAAAAGGAAGAATCTGAATCAGATGAAGATATGAATACTCAGACTGACACAAATTAGCAGAAAGAAGCAAAATCACCTCTCTGAATTATTAGAAAGAATCATCCTGAAAATCAAATAATTGGAGATATAAATAAAGGAGTTAAGACAAGAAGGAAATTGATTAAAGACTCAGAACAATCTCATGTTGCCTTTTTATCTATGACTGAACCTAAAATTTTTGAGGAAGCTAGCCAGGATGATGATTGGATTAGAGCAATGAATGAAGAGCTTGATCAAATTGAAAAAAACAATACTTGGGAGCTTGTCCCTAGACCTAAAGATAAAAATATAATAGGTTCCAAATGGGTGTTCAAGAATAAAATGAATGAAAAGGGACAAGTTGTTAGAAATAAAACCAGATTGGTCTGTAAAGGATATGCACAAGTTGAAGGTCAGGAATTTGATGAAACTTTTGCACCAGTGGCAAGATTGGAAGCCATCACAATGTTTCTTGCTTATTCATGTCATAAGAACTTTAAAGTTTATCAGATGGATGTTAAGTCAACATTTCTAAATGGAGATCTAGAAGAAGAAGTATATATGGAGCAACCTGAAGGATTCTCATTGACAGATAATCCTAATTATGTTTGTAAGTTGAAGAAGGCCTTATATGGACTAAAACAAACACCATGAGCTTGGTATTATAGACTGGACAAATTTTTACAAGAAAAAGGGTTCAAGAAAGGTACTGTTGACAATAACCTTTACATTAAGTCTGAAGGTGAAAATTTACTAGTTGTTTTGGTTTATGTAGATGATATTATTTTTGGCTGTGCTAATGAATCATCTGTCCAGTGGTTTGTTAACTCTATGAAAACAGAATTTGAAATGTCCATGATAGGAGAACTATCATATTTTCTTGGCTTACAAGTAAAACAAAGTTCTGCAGGAATATTTATTTCTCAAGAAAAATACTTGAAAGAGATGTTGAATAAATTCCAGATGGAGGATTCATCTCTTGTTAGTACCCTATGGTGGTTGGTTGCAAGATGAGTAAAGATGATATCTCACCTGATGTTGATCAAAGCTCATATCGCTCTATGATAGGAAGTCTTCTGTACATCACAGCATCACGACCTGATATAATGCAAGCTGTTGGAATGGTAGGTCGTTATCAGTCAGCACCTAAACAAATTCATTTGGTATCTATCACAAGGATATTCAAATACTTGAAGGGAACAATGACTTATGGTCTCTGGTATCCCAGAAATCAGAATTTTTAGTTAACTGCTTATTCAGATGCAGACTGGGAAAATTGTGTTGATGAGAGAAAAAGCACCAGTGGAGGAGCATTCTTTCTGGGTGACTCATTAGTAGCATGGCTTAGTAAAAAGAAAGGATCCATTTCATTATCAACTACAGAGGCAAAATACATTGATGCTGCTACTTGCTACACACAAATTTTATGGATGATACAAACTCTTGCAGATTTGAAGGTAACTTACACTGATCCCATTCCAATTCACTGTGATAACACCAGTGCCATTAGTGTCTCCAAGAATTCTGTTCTTCATTCCAATACTAAGCATATACCAATAAAGTACCATTTTATCAGAGAACAAGTTACAAATAGAATTGTTCAATTGAATTATATACCTTCTACAGAACATATTACAGATATATTTACAAAACCATTAGCAGCAACCCCTTTTGGATATCTTCGTCAAAAGTTGGGGGTTATAATTTATTTTGTTTAATTTGTTCACCTGGTCAGGGGGAATACTTATTGCATATCTGGTGTATTTCTAAGATGCTTCTAGTTGATAGGGGGAGTATGTACTGCAACAGCTCAGGGGGAGCGTGTTTCTTCTTTGACATTGATGTTAAAGGGGGAGAAAGTGTGGTAAATTTATTTTAGTATGTGATTTCAAGGATGCTACAGGAAAGTTATTCAGGATGTGATTTCAAGGATGCTACAGGAAAGTTACAGTGGTTGCCATCAATGCCAAAGGGGGAGAATGTTGGAAAATATTTAACAGACAGCACATGCTTGTATGTTTGTCATTGATGGCAAGTACAACAATGAAGATGGAATGAGTACAGAAAGTATGTAGTAGATGGGCATTATGATAAGGTGTTGCAGAGAAGATTCGAATAAGCTCAGAAGAGATAGTGCAGAGGATTGTTGGTAGAACATCGATGGAAAAATTAGAGTAAGCGGAAAAAAGTAAGCTCGAGAGGAGAAGTAGCATTTCTGATCGTTGGATCCCATTTTAATTCCCGAAAGAAGGAGGACCATCATATCTGATTGTAGACAAGAAGAACACATAGAAGAGGAGAACAGATCTCAGACGTCAGATCTGAGCATAAGTCCCAACCATCGTTGGATCAGGGAGAATCCACATGTTCATTAAAGTGCAAGGAGAAGAAGGCTAACAAAATCATGAAAGAAGGAGGACCGTCCATCTTCAAGCAGGACACATGGAGAAAGATCATCATGTTGCTGAATAGAAATTCAAAGGAACGAGGTTCCCTAACCTCTCGAATTCGTGATATGCAAAATTGCGAAACTATCTTAGCCATCATATCGAGGTTTTTTCTGGACCGTTGATCTAGCTCCATCTCAAAGTCTTGCCTATCGCAGCTTGGAGTGACCAAAACCTCCATCTAAGGAACAGTGAGATGCGAGATCGCAAAAAAATCAGGACCATCGGATCACTAAGAACGTGGACCATTGATCTGAGCTCCATCTCAGAGCTTTTCCTATCATGACTTGGAGAGGCAAGAAACATAACCATCGAAATCATGATATGAAAAATCGTGATTTAATCATAGCCGTCAGATCAAGGTATGATCTGGACCATTGATCCAACTCCATTTCGGAGTTTCGCGAATCACGACTTGGAGAGGCAAGAAACATAACCACAAGAACGCCAAAATTGCGATATGCGAAATCACGATATGATCTGAGCCATTGAATTAAGATCAGATCTGGACCGTCGAATCATAGGAAAAGTTGCTGAATTGGAGTCAACAGAGCATGGTGTGGAAACTCGCGAGATGCGAGATCACGATAAGATCTGGACCATCGGATCTATGGAGATTTCAACCGTCGATCAGACTCGATGAAGTTTATAAACTTGCGAAATATGAAGCACATTTTGGAACAGCCTATGGTCACCACTGGTGGTCACGAGAAGGGAAGGAGTTAGTTCAGATAAGCTCCATTTCAGAGTTTTGGGGATCGTGACTTGGAGAGTCGAGATGCCTCATCTCCAGATTCATGAAATGCGAAATCATGAAAGCACTTTATGCATAAGCACTTGATCATGGCCATGGTCATATAGAGGAAGGAGCTAGCATAGAAAAGATCTGTATTGGAGTTTCAGAGATCGCGACATGAAGTGTCGAGACACTTGGCCACAGGAATGCCGAAATGCTGAAACCCGATTTAAAGGCAAGATTAATAAAGTTCATCCAATGGTGCAGATAAACTTGAATATGATCGGAGGGCTACTATTCTCTCTCACAGTTAATTCATCAGTTATGAATCAATTAACAAAACTGATTAATGATTACTGATCGGTTGGTGTTTCAGTTGCTTAAACAATTTTCTTTTGCCTAAGAAGATGCGAAATGTAACTGTTGTGGGTGTTGTGCATAAAATAAAAAGATACAGACTGTGTGTGTTTGGTCGTTCTGGACGAAAAATGAATTAAACTGTAAGAAAGGGAAAATCACAGGATGCGTAGTGTGAGACTGAAAATACGCGTAGTATGAGATAAAACTCAAAGAAGAGTAACATATGAGGAAAATACTTGAAGTAGAGAAGAATGAAAGAACAAGTTGAAGCAGAGCAGAATGACAGAACAAGTTGAAGCAGAGCATAATGACAGAACAAGTTGAAGCAGAGCAAAATTGCAGAATAGACAAAGGAAGAGAAGAATTGCAAAACAATTAGAAGAAGACCAGATTTACAGAACAAAAAATAAATGGTAAGAATCAATTTATCAATGTAGTTGGTTGTTTAATCTTTCATTTAATATTTCAGGGTGGTTGGGAGGTGCTAGGGAGGACTGTTGTCCTCAGAGGTTCAAGTGGGAGCTTGAACACGGGGAGTTGTAGCTTCCATCTGGTTGCAGCCAGAGAAACCAGAGTGGCAGGGTGGTGCAAGGGAGAACAAGTGTTCTCTGTTATATAGGTTGGAGCCTGTGTAACTGGAAGTTGGTGCTTCCATCCAGTTGGTGATGGAACATTAAGGGAGTTGGTGCTTTCTTCTAGTGGGTGCTAGAGAAACCAGAGAGTTGGTGCTCTCAAACAAGTTGCATCTTGTAAAAAAGAGGTAGCAACCTCACATTGAGTTGGTGCTCAATTATAGATGATGTACAGAACTTAAAATACTGCCTATCATTTCGAAGATGAGGTAGCTTATGAAATGCATAATAATATGGAATTACTAAGCTTGTGATGTATGTAAACATGGTATATTAGTTGAAGTGACATGTTCATGTTATTTAAACCAAAATTTGATAACATGATTAGCACTTTTCTTTTCCATATAATTATTATAATTGAGAATAATAATGCTAAAAGAAACATAGAAGCCACTTTAAATATTAGAGTTAAGTGGGGAACCTTTTAATTCACATAACCTTACAATGTGGATGTTGCGGCGATTTCCATGATATCGCTATGGAGAGGACATTTGATTCCGACGAGAAGAGGAACCACGATATTTCATTTATGTTGTACCATATCAAAATGTTATTAACCATCCAATTCACTGGGAGGAAGCCACAATATCGCTATTGGAAATTAGACAGATTGTTGTGGAAAGGAACCATGACATCATTGAGGAATGATTTTTGTCTTCTCAAGCATATTGCAGTTGGAAGCCACAAGATTGATGGTGAGATGAAATCATGGAAATATATTACCAAATCCAGAAGAAATTCCATGGTATTTTCATGGGGAAGTTGTCATGAGATCATTGTAAACACACTATTGAGCTACATCAATAAAAGGTAAAAAAAATGAGCTTGCTAGTGGTGGAGGTTTTGGCTTTACTAGAGATTGTAGAGAGGGGTGTCGACATTCCACATAGAGGGAGATCACATTTTTGTGAGCAATCCAAATCGTGTATTAACTCATTGTTATGTGAGAAAACCTTTGCATGTATCATTTTGCATTGGTGAAGGAGTTACTCACATTCTTGTGAGAAAACCAGATCATATGACTAGATCACATTTGGGCAAACAGACTGGACATTACAGTAAAGTGAATACCACACTATAGTGGCAAGAACGTTGGAAATTATAGTTAAAAATAGGGGAATGGTTCAGGGAGAGAGTTTTGTGTACTCTTATCAAGCTTGTTCAAAAAAATATGAGTTCCTAAGGGAAAACTTGTGGTCGAACATCTACAGTAATGCTTAGATATGTGTGTTATGGTTTATGTGGATTCGAATGTTATTTGGTGTTAGGCTAGGCAGGACATAAAATGTAACCCCATTAATGTATTTTTCACTAACATGAGAGGTGCATAAATACAATCAAAATGATTGTTGGTTGGTATTTCATAACATATGACTCTTCCTATCATTTAAGACTCTTCATATTTACATTATTATTACAATCACCCAATCCCAAGGATCATGTCCAACATCCCCCACTTTAATCTAAATGAGTGTTTATGATTCCAAGCATCATTATGAACTTTTCAATTTTTTATCTTCCAAGCGCTTTAGTGAAGATGTCCACAATTTTCTCATTTGTGGAACAATGTCTGAAGTGAATAGTCTTTGCCTCTACATCATGGAATCTGAGCTTAGCTTAGCTCAATCATGGAATCTAAGATTCTTGGCCAACTTGATTGAAGATTATTTTCAACTAGAAGAGGAGTAAAATTCCTTAGGTTAAAATCATCCACCTTAGAGTCCTTGAGTTAAAAATCTTGAGTTCCTTTCAAGTATTTTAGAACTCTTTTTCCAACAGACTAATGTATTTCACAAGGATTTTGCATGAACCTGGAAAGAATCTCAACAACAAATGAAATTTCTAGATTGGTGGTAGTAAGATAGATAATACTTTCCACAAGATATCTATACTTGGTTGCATCTTCAAATTCCTTCCCTTCTTTTGATGTGAGTTTCAAATTATGTTCCATTGAAGTAGTAGCATTATTTCACTTGGTCATATCAAACTGGTTTAATAGTTGTCCAATGTCCTTCTTTTGGGAGATGAATACGTACCTTTCATTTTGAATCACCTCAATGCCCAAATAATAGTGAAGATGTCCCAAATCTACCATCTTGAATCCTTTCTTAAACTCTTTATTTATGGATTCTATGTAGATTCCATTGTTCCTTGTTATCAATAGATCATCTACATATACTACAAGATATATAATAGTTTTTCCAACTTTCATAACAAACAGAGTTGCATCGTCAATATTGAAATGCTTGAAATTCAATTTCAGAAGATGCTCAATTAATTTTTCATACCTTGCTCATGATCCTTGTTTTATGACATATAAGGATTTGATGAGATTACATACCTTATTTTATCACCCCTTCACAACAAAACCTTATGGCTAAGACATGGAATCATTCTCTTTCAAGTCTCCAATCAAGAAAGCAATTTTCACATCTATTTGATGAATTTTCCATCCATTATGTGCTACCATGGAAAATATAGAATAGATGGTAGCCAATTTTTTTGTGGTAGGGAAAGTCTCCTCATAATAAACACCTTCTTTCTCTAAAAATCCCTTTTCCATGAGCCTTTATTTTCTTTTCATGTGAGCTATATGATCTATGATTGTTCTTGAATACCCACTTGTAGTTGATTGGTTTGGTTGCGAATGAAAGCTCCACCAACTTCCATGTCCCATTTTTAATGAGAGCATCATATTCCTTCTACATGGATTCTTTCCATTCATCATGAGAAGTGTCTAATTTATAGGATGTCGATTCAAGGTTAGTAGATAAACTCAACTCACAATCATATGAAACATCCATATCATCTACATCACCTGAGTTTGAATTATTTTTATTACTTCCATCTTATCTTGAGGAAATTATGGTTCCCGTCTTTCCGACCTCATCAAGATGAACACTTTCAAGTGTTTTTGTGAGCCATTTTGGTGGACACTTATGAGATGGCCCAACTTGCTCAACTAATTGAGATGGTGTTGAGTTCTCATCAAGCCTCAACTTTTCAATCCTCTTGATCACATCATCCAAATGAAGTTCAAATTCTAATGAAGTGGCGAGAAATTATTCATGTGGGGAGAATGGTACTTCAAAATGATATTCCATAGATTGACCCAAGATAGGGATCCCCCCTTCAAAATGTGGATTTTGATCATCAAATTCATGATATGTCTTTACACGAGGGAATCTATCCAGATGATTAAGATGCCTCTCAATAGTTTCATCTTTCTAGGATAATTCAAGAAAGATTACATCTATTGAAAGTATGAATTTCTTATTTGTCTCATCATAAAGACGATACCCCTTGGTGGTATTTGAGTACCTGAAGAAGATGCACTTATGAATCCTTGCATCAAGCTTTCTTCTTTTCTCCTTATGAATCAAGGCATAACAGGTGGAACCAAAGACCCTGAGATGTCTCACTGAAGGAATGTGGCCATACCACATTTCATAAGGAGTCTTGTTTTGAAGAGCATGAGATGGACACCTATTTTTCATATAAAATGCACATAGAACAACATCATCCCAAAACATCAATTTTGCATTTGTGAAAAACATCATGGAATGAACCATATTTAGGAGTGTCTGAGTCATTCTTTCAGCTACACCATTATGTTGAGGATTTTATGGAAATGTGGTTTGATGCTTGATCCCATTTTGGTGAAGATAGCTTTCAAATTCATCAGATGTATATTATTTTCCATTACCAATGCAAAGAGAGCCAATACAAAATTGAGCTTCATTTTGAATCCATACATGAAAAATGTTAAATGTTTCAAATCTTTTGATTTATCTTTTAGTAAGTAGACCCAACACATCCTACTGTATTCACCAATAAAATGCATTATATATTTGTTTATATTTGTATAAGGAATAGGCATAGGGATACACAAATCATATTGAATTAGTTCGAGTTTTCTACATGCTCTAGAAGTATAATCATGAAATGGTTGTTTTCTATGCTTTCCAAAGATACACACATCACATTGCTTCAATTTCCTAGGAATAGTAGGTAAACCATAAACATCATTATTTCTCAACAAACAGAGAGTGTCATAATTAATATGGTCAAATATAGCATGTCACAAAATACTAGATGATATTATACCTTCATCGTGATGAGAGAGACATGTATGCAACATTTTGTGTATGGGAAGTTGTCCCATTCAACTTCAACAGTCTTCCATCTTCCATTCCGGTCATGAGAACCATGTTGTCATAATCCTTCAATATTTCAAATTTTCCACCGAACATATGAACATAATGGCGTTGTTGTAAGATTTTCACAAGGGACAACAAGTTCCTTTGCAGCTTAGAAAGATAGAGCACATTATGTAGAAGAAAATCCAGGAATCCAGGAAACTTAAGTCTGATGGTGCCCATTCCTGAGGGTTTGAGAATCCACTTATCTACAAAATACACTATGCCATCTAAATTGTCATTGAAGTCTTTGAATAAGTCTCTTCGGAATGTCATGTGTGAGGTTACCCCTGTCTCAAGAAGCCATGCATTTTTCCAAGGAGTATAATAAGCGTTAAATAAATCTCCAGTTACTCCTATATTGCAATGGGCAACAATGTAATGAGAAGATTCATGTGGATTACCTTTTGTTGGTTCTGAAGTTTTACCTTTGTCCTCTTTGTTATTATGTTTGTATTCTTTTATATTATCCCATGGAACTTTGCAGTCATCTAATTCATCTGATCCATTCTTTTTGCAACGGGTACAATGAAGATTGGATCTATCACCTTGGTTGTGTCTACCCCCCCCACCTCTGAAAGTATTTATTACACATCCTCTTATGTTTCTTTCTCATCTAGAAGAATCACCTAGTTTACTCTTCTCTTTCTGAGCAAGGAACATGGTATATCCAGTTCAATGAGTTGACTTTTTCCCAAAGGATTTCTTAAGTTCTGCAACTTTATCCATCATCTTGTCAAATGGGATGGATTTCATTTGACCATTTTCTTGCAACAACTGAAGGTAGCAAGAATATGTAGGGTAGAGGGACTTATTGAAGGTTGTGAGAGGGATATATATATTCACTCTAGTGGCCTAAATTCCATGCATTATGGCTTTGATTTCTGAAGAAAAATCCATACGATCATCATTCTTCAAC